>DWTH01000015.1:0-34214 GCA_018250975.1 Gorgythion begga
GCTTTGCCACGGTCTTCTTCCTTCTCGTCATTTCGTCTAGGATAACGCGCTCTTGTTAGTTAAAACAAGTGGTGCTACTATCTTAGACAATCAATAATTATCATAGATTAAAATTTACAAACTGACAATAGGGAAAAAGAAAAGTTCTAAGTCGTCAAATCAGTTAGCGGCCAATCCGCCCTCTTTCATCAGGGCTTCTCAGAAAAATTTAACCAGGGAAAATAAAATCCTATGGTAAAATGTACCGTGCTGTTTCTTTTTAGAAAAAAGGAGTTTTAAAAACTATGTTAAAAATCGCTTTCATCCTGGGCTTGGCCTATCTCTTAGGGTCAATGGTCCCAGGATACTGGTTAGGTAAGGTCTTTTATCATAAGGACATCCGGACCGAGGGCTCTGGTAACATTGGGACCACCAATGCCTTTCGCATTTTGGGCCCTGTTCCGGGAACGATTGTTCTTTGCTTGGATATTCTCAAGGGCTCTTTGGCCGCCTCTTTGCCAGCACTCTTCGGTTGGCACCATGTCAACGTGATGCTCGTCGGCCTCTTTGCTATTTTGGGACACACCTTCTCAATTTGGATTGGCTTCAAGGGGGGCAAGGCCGTGGCAGTTTCGGCCGGTGTCTTATCCGTCTATAATACCCCACTCTTTTTGATGGTTTGTGCCACCTTTATTCTATGCCTGATTCTCTTCTCCATGGTTTCGGTGGCCTCAATGGTTGGCTTTACTTTCGCCACTTGCATGTCAGTCTTTTACTATCACGACTGGATTTTATCGATTGTTGCCATTACCTTGACGATTTTTGTCTTTTACCGGCACCGTAAAAATATCGGTCGCATCTTTACGGGAACCGAATCAACGATTCCCTTCGGCCTTGTCTACTGGTTGAAGGCCCATTAAAAAATCAGCTTGACCAAAGCAACTAAAAAGGACGCCCTGCCCAGTGCACCAACACTGACAGGACGTCCTTTTAACGTCTCATTATCTGATTTGTAAATAGCTGACTTGCAGGCATGGTTAACCGAGAACAAGGGGTCTGGCCAACCAGCCATGACAATCAGCAGCACTTCAATGAATTGTCCGCTTTACATCATAAACCGAGTGATCCGCCAACAAAGCATCAATAATGCCATTCAATTGGGCTAAGTTAGCTACCCCAATTGAAGCTTGAACCTGGACCATACCACCTTTGGTGACATGGCCGTTAATTTCCTTGATAAAGCGAGTCTTAGCGTTTAATGACCGCAAAATAGCATTCAAAATACCTGGTTCATTTTCGGCATGGATGGTTAAATCAGCGGTGTAATCTGGCCGTTGACCGTTGACATCCGCCCAAATCACATCCACCAATCGCTGGCCCTTTTGTTGGGCTGCGTGGATGTTTGGGCAATCAAAACGGTGAACAGCAATGCCTCGTCCTTGAGAAATATAGCCCATCACGGGATCACCCGGCACAGGGGTACAACAACCAGACAAACGAACCAACAAGTTATCAACTCCAGCAATCACAACGTCAGACTGCTTATCGCGGTCACGGCTTTTTTGCTTCGGTACCTGAGGCTCCTTCTTAATGGCCTGGCCATCTTCCAGCAAGCTTTTTTGCAACTCTTCGGCATCCGCCGCCTCACGCTCTTCCCGAACCTGGCGGGTTAATTCCTTGGCAACCGCTAATCTTGAAATATCACCATAGCCAACAGCGGCTAACAAATCCTCGCGAGTGCCGGCCTGCATGGCTTCCGCCACGGCAGTAATTTGTTCATCCGTGAGGAATTCAACCGGGTTAAAATGCATTTCAAAGAGTGCACGCGAGATAGCTTCCAGACCGTTTTCGATGTTATCGGCCCGGTCTTGAGACTTCAAGAAATGCTTAATCTTGTGTCGAGCCTTACGCGTTGAAACCAAATCCAACCAGTCTCTTGAGGGACTCGCATTGGGGCCGGTCAAAATTTCCATAATGTCGCCATTTTGAATCTTATAATCCAGTGGCACAATCCGGCCGTTGGCCTTGGCCCCAGTCGTTTTGGTTCCCAAATTAGAATGGATGGCAAAGGCCATATCCAAAGGACCAGCTCCCTTTGGCAATTCATAAACATCGCCTGCTGGTGAAAAGGCGTAAACCCGGTCAACGAACAGGTCAGCTTGGACCGAATCCATAAAGTCCTGGGCATCCGTTGCCGATTCCTGCAATTCCAAAATTCCCTGAATCACGTTCAAAGCGCGTTCACTTTGATCCTTGACGTCGGCTGATTGGTTAGACGTGCCACCATGTTGCTTATAGGCCCAGTGGGCCGCAACCCCGAATTCAGCGACTTGGTGCATCGCATGGGTTCTGATTTGCACTTCCAAAGGTCTGCCAGAAGGACCGATCACCGTTGTATGCAACGATTGATAGCCGTTTGGCTTTGGTAAGGCAATATAATCCTTAAATCGTCCTGGAATTGGTGTCCAGTGTGCATGAATGGCACCCAAAACGGCGTAGGTATCGGGAATCGAATTCGTTAAGACTCGAATAGCCGAAAGGTCATAAATTTCACCAAAAGACTTATGCTTATCAACTAACTTGCGATAAATGGAATAAATGTGCTTTGGTCGCCCATAAACGACAACATTTTTCAAGCCAAGGTCATGAATACTGTCTTCAATCTTATCAACAGCAATTTGGATAGCCTTTAGCCGTTCCTCACGCTTCATGTCCATTTGACCAGCAATTTGGTGGTAGGCATCTGGTTCCAAAACTGCCAAGGAAAGGTCTTCTAATTCCCACTTAATGGCCGAAATTCCAAGTCGATCCGCCAAGGGCGCATAAATTGAAAGGGTTTCATGGGCAATCCGGCGTTGCTTATCAGGGCGCAAAGCATCAAGCGTGCGCATATTGTGCAACCGGTCGGCTAATTTGACGATAATAACCCGAATATCCTTGGCCATCGCCAAAAGCAACTTGCGGTGGTTTTCGGCAAGTTGCACCTTGGAATCCTGGTACTTAATTTTCGAGATTTTGGTCACACCGTCAACAATCCGACCGACAACGGGGTCAAAATGTTCCGTCACGTCTTCCAGACTGACTGGGGTGTCTTCCACAATATCATGCAAAAAGCCAGCAACAATCGTTGCTTCATCCATCTTTAATTCAGCCAAAATGCCAGCAACTTGAATCGGATGAACAATGTAAGGCTCACCCGAATGGCGCCTTTGTTGGGCATGCAAATTCTTAGCCCAATCATAGGCCGCTTGCACTTGGACAACCTGGTCATCAGGCATGTAGGCCTTGACCATTTCCATTACATCATTGGCAGTGTATTCCTTGTACTTGGTCATTGAAAAAGACCTTCCTTTAAATGAAGATTACCCAGCAGCGGCCTGAGTTAGCTAAATGAAAAAAAGAACAATAGCTGTCCTTCTTTTTTTGGAAACGTGTTTAGGTATTTCCTATTATAAAATACTTTAACCTGGCAAACAAGCCTTTTAAAAATCAGGAATAAAAACAGTTAGCCCAATTACTATCACCAATTAAAATCAGCAGCATCATGATTGCAGATAAAGCCCATGAAGACAGGTATTGTCCCTATTCAGTGACCATCACTTCACTGATTTTTTTAAAATTATCTATCAGTTTGATTGCATTTTTCACGCAATCGTCATCTTCCTTTCGTGCAAGTCTTTTTAAAAAGGAGTAAACTACTAGATTAGCAGATTATCAATTTTCGCAGTCAAGGAGGTAATTTATGACTGAACCTGATCGAGAAACACCTGATCGAGCGATTAACTGGCAACGAAACGTTTGGATTGTTTGGCTCGCCGTCTTTATGACTGGTGTCGCCTTTTCTGAAATCTTGCCATTTATGCCCCTGTACATCGATACGTTGGGCCGCTTTTCCAAATCGGAATTAACCTTTTATTCCGGTGTGGCTTTCGCCATCAACTTTTTAGTGACCGCTGTCGTTTCACCCATTTGGGGAAAGGTGGCTGATAAAAAAGGTCGCAAATTAATGATGATGCGCGCCGCCCTTGGGTTGGCAATTTCCCTCTTTTTGATGGGCTTTGCCCAAAACGTCTTTGAACTACTGGCCTTACGGGCTTTACAAGGTGCCTTAGGTGGCTTCGTTTCCAATGCCAATGCCCTCATTGCCACCCAGACGCCCAAGGAAAAAGTGGGTCGCTCATTGGGCATTATCGTAACCGGCTTTACAGGTGGCCAGTTAATCGGCCCACTCTTCGGTGGCGCCATGGCTGCAGTCGTTTCTTACCAAACACTCTTCCATATTACTGGTTTAATCCTTCTAATCGTCTTCTTCTTTATTTGGTTCTTGGTCGAGGAACGACCAGTTGCTGCGGGTAAGGAAGAAAATCCTGTCGCTAAGGTGACTTGGAAGACACTGCCAAAGAAATCACTGCTGGTCTCACTCTTCTTGACCACCATGTTGATTCAAACCGTCAATATGTCGATTAACCCAATCGTCTCCCTTTTCGTCCGCGAAGTCTTGCACAACCATGGTAGCGTGACCTTCATTGCTGGGATTGTGGCCGCCATGCCTGGTTTGGCAACGGTGATTTTTGCGCCAGTCTTTGGTCGCTTGGGTGATAAAATTGGTACCAAGTACCTGATTCAAGCTGGATTCGTCATGGCCGTCTTTGCCTTTGTCCCAACAGCTTTTGTTACTTCCGTCGTCACATTGATTCTCTTACGTTTTGCGGTTGGAATTTCGGATTCGACCATGTTGCCAGCTATTCAAACCCTGTTAACCAAGAACTCACCGGCCGGCATGGTTTCTCGGGTCTTCTCCTATAATCAATCCTTCCAAGCGGTCGGATCCGTGATGGGCCCCATGTTAGGAGCTGCTATCGCCAATGTCTTTGACTATCGTGCTATCTTTATTGTTTCAGCCGGCATCATCGCAATTAACGGCTTGCTCTTCTTCTTTAACGTCAATCGTAAATACGACTTAAATTAAATTTTTCAACCAGCAAAAAAGGCTGCCGAATCGTTTTTGATTCAGCAGCCTTTTGATTGTTCTTCATTTTATTCTTGAAAATCAGCTGGAACAACCATCGTCTCACTAGTAAACCGCCCCATCGGCTGATAGTGGTGGCGGTTCTTAAAGGGTAACGGTGCCGTTTTGATTAACACGACCTTCTGATTTTGTTCGGTCAAAAAGATTTGTCCAGGACCAACAACCTTGCCCTTGGTGTGTTTACCAATTCGCCAGGGGTGCAGCTTTTGGCCGTCCTTGACCTGATAGTCGCCGGACTTCCCTTCACTGACCATTACCCCATATAAAATTTCAGTTGGATATTGATTACTCTTGCCCATCGCTATTCTCGCTTTCGTACGGTACCACCTTGGCCCCCATTTCAAAGCGAGTCAAATCAATGGCTTTATCAGGCTGCAAGTGTAAATCAAAGTCTGTATTTTTCGCTACCATCGCTAATTTAGCCGTTTCGTGCTGACCTTTAATAGCGGCTAGGTATTGGCGGTCAGCCTCATTTAGCTGACCAACCCAAGCTCGCACAATCATCCGGCCCAACGGAATGTCCAAAACCTTAGTTAGGTAAGCAATGTGTCCATATGGCATTGGCCGCAGCCAAGTATCCACGCGTAAATCAGGCAAAGGAATCTTACTGACCCAGGCGTCCAAATCGACACGCCAGATAATTTGATACAGGCCTGGACTGGCCAACGTCAAATCATCCAAAAGAGCTGGGTCGATTGCTTGGTCGAGAATACGAACTTCACCAGGGCGGTGCTGGGTGACGACCAGTGGGTGCTTCTCTTCGCCATCATAGAAGAAGTTCAAGCTAAACTCTGATTGATGTTTTTCGGGTCCGCTCGGATGGTGCTTTTCTTTTGGGAAAACAATCACGTGTTGACCCATTTCCTGCAACGCTTCAATCAATTTCTTACGGTTGCCCGGAACCAAAATAGCATGTGGTTGTTCTTTATCGACCACCGACATCACATCCGAAACTTCAAGGGGCTCCAAATACTGTTTATCTGACAGATGTGGCAATAAGGTCGGATCCGCCGCATTGTTGTTCATAATAATCGTTTGATAATCGAGTCGATGCAGTTCGGACAGTGTTACGCTCGTCATATAACCAGCTGAAGCCCCGTCCCCCATGCGAAAGGCCCCTGGACCAATAATCAAAACGGACTGGGCACAAATTGGTTCCGACTCATTTTCTTCTTCAAAGGTTGCAAAGAATTGCCGAGCATGCTCGGGAAATTCACCAGCCGACGGTTCTAAGGCCTTATAAGTCGGTTGGATATTATTCTGCCGAGCTAAGGTACGAATTACTTGAAAATTAGTTTGCCAAAAGCGGGCAATCAGACCATCCGAAAGACCAAACTTCTTCGCCTGTCGCAGTGCATCTGCATCAATGTTATCTCGGTCAACCGACTGTTCAATTTCAATTAGCCGATTCAGTTGATAAAAGTAAAATTCATCGATATTGGTTAACTCGGCCAGCTCATCGACTTCATAACCACGGCGCAGGGCCTCAATTAAGAGCAAAACTCGGTTATCTTGCGGATGAATCAACTGTTGAATCAGCTCGTCATCTGAAACATCAGCCATATACTTGGGTGAGAACGACCGGTTATTGAAGTGGGCTGAACGAATAGCCTTTTCCATGGCTTCCACAAACGTTCGACCAAATCCCAAAGCGGAACCAACTGATTTTTGCACGGAATTCAACTGGCGATTAACTTTAATACCCATTGCTTCCAAGTCGCCGAAAGAGAAAACGGGCAACTTGACGACAATGTGGTCCATCACCGGTTCCATAATCGCCGTTTTTTCATGAAAGGCATTTGGCAAGTAAACTTCGGTAATTTTCTTACCCATTGCTAACTGCGCAGCCACCAACATTACTGGATACCCGGTCATCACAGCCATTCGATTAGCTAGATGATCAAGATATGGTGAAACCTTGATCACGTAAATCTCACCTGTCTTTTCATCAAAGGCAAATTGAACGTGCAAAACACCACGGAGGCCAATCAAATCAGCAATCGCAAAGGCCTGAATCCGCATCTGCTGCAAAATTTGATCAGAAACCGTCAAAACCGGCGCCACTGACAGCGAGTCAGCCGTATGGATGCCAATTGGATCCATATCTTCAGAAGCTCCGACCTGCAGGCAGTTGCCATCACGGTCACGAACAACCAAAACAGAGACTTCCTTCAAGCCATTAATCGCCTTGGCAATCAACACCTCGTTGGTTAATGATTGGCCCATGACCCGATTAACAACATGGTCAAAATCATCCAAGCGATCAACAATTTGCCTCGTCGTTCCCTGAACTGGGTTGTGAGCCCGAATGACCAAAGGCAATTCCAAATCGCGCAACATTTCGTTCGCTTCTTCTTGGTTGTGCACCACGGCCGAGGCGGTGACACTTAGGCCAATCTCCTCAATTCGGTCAAAAAGTAAAGTCCCATCATTAACCTCGTGCAGCTCACTAGCCGATAAACCAAGTGTTTGTGGCAAAACGCCATCCGCTTCACGCCACTCCGAAATAACCTGATCCCATAAACGCAACGCCCGCACGCCACCAAAAAGTGGCATCACGCCGTCAACTTTTTGAGACTTAATAATTTTTTTGACGTTTTGAACAGTCAGAGTCCGCAAAAATCCGGTGGCTGCCGGTGATTCCAGGGCCAACGAATAGGGATTATCATCCAAAACTGTCACTGTATAACCAAGACCATTTAAAATTGGCAAAACTTGGTAAATTGCGGCATCACTTTCGCCCTGGAGGCCAAAATCTGTTTCGCCACCACCGATAAAGAGTACTTTTTTAACCGGCGTTTCAACTATTTTTTTGTACATAATCTGCTACCGTTTCAAAAAAGTCCGCAAAGATTCCGTTTGCTTCAAGAGGACCGGGGGCCCCATCCGGAAAGAATTGTACCGAAAAGGCTGGGTTGTCTCGCAAACGAATTCCTTGGATTGAGCCATCAACCAAGTCGCGGTGGGTTACAAAGAGTTTTTTGCCATCTAGTGAATCCTCATCAATCACATAGCCACGCCCCTGCCGGGCATAAAAAAGCTGTTGCGAGATGATTTCTTGGATTGGATGGTTCATACCATGGTACTCAGCCGGCAGGGCTTGAATTTCAGCCCCATTGGCCAAAGCCAATAGCTCGTGCCCAAGGCCAAGGCCTAACAATGGCATCTTCGTCTGCAACACCCGAATCAAGGTCAAAACCGAATCGGGCAAGTCCTCAGGGTTACCGGGACCAGTCGATAAAATAATGCCATCGGGGTCCAGGGTCAACACCTCATCCACCGTTGTTGTATACGGCAGAACCGTCACGTTGGCATCATAGTCACCAAGGACTCGCAGAATCCCGTGCTTTAAACCAAAATCAATCACGATAATATGAAAACCATGACCAGGGTTAGCATAGGCCTTCGGAGTGGCCGTGTTTTGAACCTGTTTATTCGTCAACACGGTGGCCACCAATTGGTCAACTGCGTGATCGTCGACAACATCAACGATTGTCGCCTTTTGAGGACCCGTTTCACGAAGGTGGCGAATTAACTTGCGCGTATCCACCTCGTATAGACCCGGAATATTATGATGCTGCAAAAAGCGGTCCAGGTTCATCCGCCGCTGCCGGTTAGTGGAAACTTCCGCTAAATCGTGAACAACCACACCACGAATTTTTGGTGTAGTCGACTCATAGGCCTCCGCATGGATGCCATCAGCGCCAACAACAGGCATCGCAAAGACAATCATCTGCCCATCATAAATTGGATTTGTAATTGTTTCTTGATAGCCGGAGGTAGCGGTGTCAAAAATAATCTCGCCAAAGGTTGTCGCTGGTGCGCCAAATCCCTGACCAGAAAAAACCGTGCCATCCTCTAAAATTAGGTGCCGTTCCATACTTTTTTCTCTCATTATCTACTATTTTCGGAAAAAATCGGATTCCCTCCAGTCCTGATTTTTCCAGGGTAAGACTGATTAACTTGTCCTAGTGGACAATTTCAACCGAGTCTTCCCCGTCAAATTCCTTGACTTTGACCTTAATTTTTTCATTTTGAGCCGTTGGAATGTTCTTTCCAACAAAATCTGCTCGAATTGGTAATTCACGGTGACCACGATCAACCAAGACGGCCAAAGCAATCGCCTGAGGCCGACCAATTTGAATCAAAGCATCCAAGGCGGCCCGGGTCGTCCGACCGGTAAACAACACGTCATCAACCAAGACAATGTTTTGGTTGGCAATGTTGAGCTTTTCAGCTGGGTCCAAGCCCAAATCATCACCGCTGTCCAGATGATCGTCACGATAGTTCGTCACATCAATCGCCATCACTGGAATTTGAACCTGTTCGAGTTGTTCCAAACGGTCAGCAATCCGGTGGGCCAAATACTCACCGCGGGTCTTAATTCCTACCAAAATGAGGTTTTGGCCACCCTTATTCCGTTCCAAAATTTCATAAGTGATTCGAGTCAATGCTCGTTGCATCGAATCTTGGTCTAACACTACTTTATTTGCCATGTTTCGTCCTTTCTGTCGGGCCTGTTGACATTACTAACTGATTTCCACCAATTATGAACCCTGGTTTTCACGTAATTCCTGCAATACCTGTTCAAACAGAGGTGGTAATGCTGAATCAAAGCGAAGTTCTTCTTGTGTCTTTGGTTGGGTCAGCACAAGCGTTTTTGCGTGAAGAAGCTGACCTGGCAATTTGATATTAAAAATCTTGTCCTGATGACCATAAACGCTATCACCAACGACCGGGTGACCGATATAAGCCAAATGCACCCGAATTTGATGCGTCCGACCGGTTTCTAATGCTAATTCTAACAATGTATAACCGGCAAAACGTTCAACCACCTTGAAATGAGTCACGGCCTCACGGCCGTCCTCAGCCACCGCCTGTTTCTTGCGGTCCTTAGGATGACGACCGATTGGTGCATCGATGGTCCCCTCATTTTCCTCAAAGTTGCCCTTTACCAATGCATAGTAAATTCTTTGCGTTTTATGAGCCTTTAATTCGGCTGCTAAAGCATGATGGGCTTGGTCATTTTTGGCCACCATCAACAAACCGGAAGTATCCCGGTCAATCCGATGGACAATTCCAGGACGGAATTCGCCATTAATCGTTGATAGAGGAGCATGATAAAGCAAAGCGTTGACTAATGTGCCACCTGAATGGCCCGGCGCAGGATGGACAACCATCCCCTGCGGTTTATTCACAACCAATAAATCATCATCTTCATACACAACATCAAGGGGAATATTTTCAGCCTCGAGTGCCGTTTCTTTCACTGCTGGTGGATTAATACTAACAATATCACCCTTTTTGACCATATAAGACCGTTTCACTGCTTGGTCATTGACTAACACTAATCCTTCTTTAATCCAGTTAGCCAGTGTTGACCGCGAATAAGGTAATTTTGCCTGTCCTAGAACGGCATCTAACCGCCCCTGTTCTTGGTCAATTGTCATTGTGACCAGTGTTGTTTCAGCCATTTAGGCCATTCCTTTCAGCGCTTGCGCCATTTTCTTCGAAAGGTGGTAGGCTCGCGGCCGACCGCCAATGACAATAATGAGTGCCTTTTGGTCAAAAAACCAATTAACTGCTGAGTCATTCAAGTCAATCACTTGCTTCTTCATCATCCAGGCACTACTAATCGTTAAAGTTTGATTTTCAAGCATGATTTTCCGGCCAAAGAAAGTCCACAGACCAATCAAAATCATACAAATGGTATAGGTTGTCCACCACCAATTAATATTATAGAAAAGCTCACTAGCCCAAATAGGACTAATGATTAAAACGGATAACCACATAATCCAAGCAATATTGGACCAGTCCGCCTTCGGTTGGTACAAACCGTGAATAACACGCATGAAACGTTCTCCTTGTTCCGTATCTAAACATCTATTATTTTACCATTTACTGGTGCATTCTGGTATTGTTAGAACTGAAGAAAAGTCCAAGAAAGGATAAAAATGTGATTCGTTTAGCAATCGATGCGGCTTTCCAAAAGGATAGCCACCATGCCAGTGCCGGTCTTGTTCTCGTTCAAGAGGGTCAGCAATACCAAAAAAAAGTTCGCTTGGCGGACTGTGAGGATAACCACAAAGCCGAATTTTTAGCTTTGCTTTGGGCGATTAAATCAGAATTAGCAATCCTAAAAACCAGCCAACTCGTCGAGATTGTCTCAGATTCCAAAATCTTAGTCAGCTCCATGCAAAAAGGCTATGCCAAGCACTACCAAAGGGAAGTTGATTTAATTTTAGCCCTCTTACCTAATCCTGATTTAACCTTTTACACTTGGGTATCCGATCGAAAAAATCAGGGTCCCCACCATCTAGCCATGCAGGCCCTACAAGATTAGGGACACTATTAGTTTAAAAAAGTGAATTTAAGCCAAGATTATAGCTCAGAAAAAACCGCCAATCAATTGATTGGCGGTTTCTTCTTTAATCATTAATAATTAGTTGGTAGGCAAAACGCTTGGTTGAGATATGGTCCGCTTCGAGCATATCAACTGAACCACGCTTTTCAAAACCATTATTGGCAATCACCTTTTGCATGGGCATGTTCCCTGGATGGGTATCGATTCGAAAATCGCGTGCACCCCGTGCATAGAAAAATGAAATTAACGCCGTAAAGAAACGTGGCGTTAGCCGCTGGCCGCGGAACTTGTCCGACATCGCTACCCGATGGAGTGAGGCATAGTCATATGGGTGACCACTATCAGCCCAACTACCGTCTTTGATGTCCGTGTAGAGTGGGTCTTCCCCTTCAAAGGCAGCAGCGTATCCCGCCACCTCGTCACCAACAACTAAGACAAAACCCTGTTGCGCATCCAAATCAGCTTGGACTGTCGCTTCATTTGGGTAATCGGATTGCCACTGGTCAATCCCCTGCTCCTTTAAATAACCTTTGGCGGTCTGCAAAATCGCAACGATTTCAGAGACATCACGAGCCTGTGCTCGTCGCATAAATACTGCTGGCATATGCGTAATATCGCGCACTAATATCAGTACGCTACTCCTTTCCAAATGTCATCAAGCACCAATTATAGCACAACGAATTTGGAAATAAAGTCTCTAAAAACACATTTTTTCAAGAATTTTTTCATGAACATTTCTAAACAAAAAAGCCCGATTAATCTGTGACTAATCAAGCTTTTCTGCCAGGCTGTTAAAGAAGTTTTTTATTCAAAAACAACAACCGCAACCTAACTTCGTGATTTTTTTAATTTTTATTAAGAACAGTTAAAATCAATTAATATCATCATACTTTTTCTTAATCAAACCCAGTCCTGTCAGAACCACTAACCAAGCTGTCAAGAGAGTCGTTTTCACTGATGTTTGATTCTTTGTATGACCATAATCCGTCTTTGGCAGAGCACTAATTGAATTGGCTTGATTTGAATTGTCACCATTTTGATGGTGCTGACCAGTGCCATTTTGATTAATCGTTGTTTCCTGTTTTTGCTGAATTTGACTATCCTTTGCTGTCGCGGAACTATTTCCCGACAAATGGGTTAATAACTCTTGTGCTCCTACATTTGACTTCGTTATTTCAGCTTGCCGGACTACAAGTTGCGCCAGCTTGTTATCACTAATTTTCACTGATGTGGCCACTTGCTTGTCATCGATGTGTAATGCTTTGGCTTGATTGACTGGTACCGCTGTCTCCTTCTTATCCGCCTTCGGTTCAACAGCTGGAGTAGCTGGGACCGCCGTTTCCTTCCTATCTGTCCCCGGTGCAACAGCTGGAGTAACTGGTGTTACTGCTTTCTCCTTATCTGTATTTGATTGCGTAGATGAATTTGCTGGCACGGCTGTTTTCTCTTCCACCTCTAAATTACTAGTAGATGATTGAACACCAGACTTAGTATTTGAATCAGTAGGAATAACAGCTGACTTGTCATCAGTACCAGACTTAGTAGCTGAATTAACAGGCAAAGTAGCTGAATTACTTGGAGTAACAATTGGTTCAGCAATCGCTTCGATTGTCTTCAACGCTGTCTTGACATCCCCATCAAGAATTTGCAAAGTCTTTGCATGACTAATTGCATGATGAGCCTGTTCAAAAGCCTTTTGCAAACGATCAATAGCCGTTTCATAAGACTGCTTGTCAGCATTTCTTACGGCCTCTATCGCTGTTCGCTTCTTTTCGACAGCCTGATTTACCTGTTGGTTAGCTGTCTGAATTTCAGCATAGCTAGGCTGAGCTTGGTTAGCGACCGGTACTGTTAGAGTGTTAATGGTCTTCAAGAATTTTGTTAATTGATTCGTTAAGTCTTGACTGGTCTTTGCTTGAGAAACTGCTTGGTGCGCTTGGAGCATTGCACCTCGTAATTGATTCATAGTAGCCTGATATGCTGATACATCAGGATTTAGTACTTGCTCGATTTCTGCCTGCTTTTTAGCACCGGCCCAGTCAATTTGCTGCTGAGCCGCCTGAATAACTTCTTGGTTAGGCTGTTCTTGGTTCGCTTCTGGCAACGTAATAGTATTAATCGCCTTCACAAATTTTGTTAATTGCTCTGTTAGATCTTGACCAGTTTTTGCTTGGTCAACTGCTTGGTGCGCTTGGTCCATTGCTTCTCGTAATTGATTAATAGTCGCTTGATAGATTGACAAATCAGGATTTGATACCTGATCAATTTCCGCTTGTTTCTTAGCACCAGCCCAGTCGATTGCCCGATGTGCTTGTGTCCGTTCTTCGCGCTT
Source organism: Gorgythion begga (assembly GCA_018250975.1). Taxonomy (NCBI): domain Eukaryota; kingdom Metazoa; phylum Arthropoda; class Insecta; order Lepidoptera; family Hesperiidae; genus Gorgythion; species Gorgythion begga. The sequence continues at coordinate 13,705 of DWTH01000015.1, forward strand.
AGGCGTCAAAGTACTTGGTTCTGGAACCATGGCAAAATCATCCAAAGTCTCTGCTTGAACCTGGTCAACATCGGCATTCGTATTGGCATCATTAATCCGTTTATTTGCAGCTGCCATTAACTGATCAATCCGTTCCACTTGTTGGTGGAGGCTAACTGGGTCAACATTTTCAAGCGCATTAAACCGTTGCTTCAGTTCATCCCCTGCGGTTTGAATCACACCCTTAGCACGGTTAGCTTCATCAATATCAACTGGCTGGAAAGAACGCATCATATCTGGCTGACCAACCGCTTCGATGGCATCTATTGCTTCTTGTTTAATGGTTAATAGGCTGGCATTCACTGTGGCTTCGTCAAGTTTTTGATAGGCCCGCTGAACAATTTGATCAATAGCAGCTTCTTGCTTTGCTAGTGATTCAGTATCAACCCCTGGTTCTTTTTCGAAAATTTCCTTTTGTTCAATCGCCTTTTGTTGAACTTCCCCCTTGGCTTTTTGCCGATCCGCATCAGTCGGTTGTCGGAAAATCCATTGAATTTGCGGTGATTGAAGCGCCTGAATGGCTTCCCTAATTTTAATAACCGCAGTCTTTAATTGGCCATGGTTCTTGACCAAACTAATCGTAACCAGCCCTTCCTTGACGACTTTATTCACGGCTTGCTGTTGCTGTGCCAGCTCATCAGGGTCAACTCCGGTAATTTTTCCAAAGTCTTGGATTCGATTTTGACCCGCTGACGTCACATCCTGGATAGCAGCTTGCATTTCTTCTTTGTTAACCACTTGATCCTGCCAATTTTGTTTTGGCTGTGCAACTTGGTTAATGTCTTGCAGGCCCTTATTGACAAGCTCATGCACATCATGAATAGTTTCTGCCTGATCAATCAAAGCAAAATAGTGCTTCACAACACCTGTCAACAGTGTCTTCTGTTCCAACAGACTTGCTTGATTGACACCATCAAGGGCTTCAAAACGTCCTATCTTTTCTTTAGCAACCACCGATAACGTCTGCTGACCATCTACCTTCTGGTCGGCTGTCGCTTGGCGATATTCTGGCGCTAGACTTGGCTTCGCCACTGCCTGTACATCAGCTAAGCTTTGCTTAATTGCTGAATCAAGTTCATGGTGAACCGTTGCTTTTTTAATTGAATGATGGCCGGTTTGCAAAACATATGCCAACTGGGCCAACTGATTTTCCAAACTAGCCTGATCCACATGATTAATGACCAAGAAAGTCGCCTTCTTTGCCTGGCCGGCGGTACTAAGTTGTTGTTCTGCTTGTGTTTTCTCTTGGTCGGTAACTGCTTGATAAGCAAAAATCAGAACCGGATCAGCCACTAAGTCAATCTGGGCCACTGCCTGCTTTTGGACAGCAGTTAAATCTTGATTCAACTTTACTTGAACAAGCGCCTCCTGAGCTTGTTTCAGAATCCAATCAATTTGTTGCTGTTGCTGTTTGAGGCTCTCCAAGTCAACATGAGTCATCTTAGAAAATTGCTCTTGCTTTGCATGACCATACTGAGTCAACATCGTTTCGATGCCGATTTTATCAGCGAGAGTCACTGGTCGATAAGCCAACTGTACTTCTGGGTCGGTCACTTGGTTCAAGCCACTTAGTCCTGCTTGCAAGGCAGTTTGCAACTGTCCTTGATTTTCAGCAGCTGAAAGAATCGCGATTGCTGTTTTTCGAGCAGCCTTCAGGGCAGCAACTTGCGTCTTTAGACTTTGATCATCCACATGTTTAATGTCGGAAAAATGCTCTTGCTTTTTCAAAAAGGCCTGGTTAAGAATTTCCAGCGCCTGGTTGCGGTCATCCTGGGTAACTGAACGGAATTGCGTTTGAACGACCGGTTCGACAACATCCTGAATAGTCTGCAAGCCAGCTACTAATGCCTGGTTCAAATCCTGCTTTGTTTTGGCATTGGCAATTAAATCGTGTGCCTGTGTCAACGCTTGATTAACGGCCTGTTTTTGTTGGCTGAGGCTCTCTGGGTCAGCATGAGTAACTGCATCAAAGTGACCTTTTTTCAGATTAGCCTGCCGTGCCAATAGATCATCGACAGCTGATTTTTCATCCTGACTGACCAGCCGGAAAAGAGGCAATATGCTTGGCTGACTAATACTAGTGACCGCCTGCTCAGCCTGTGTGACAGATTGGTTCAAATCCCCTTTAGTTGCCGTTCGGTCAATGGCTTCTTGTCCCTGCGCCAGAGCTTGGTTCAATAACTGTAATTGCTGAGCCAAACTAGCCTGATCCACATGACTGATTTGCCGGAAAGATTCCTCACGTTTTGCAACGACCTGACTAAGACGATCCTTAGCTACTTTCTTATCAGCTATCGTTGCTGGCTTCAGTTCTTCCAAAATAACAGGTGCTGCAATTTGACGAATCGCTGTCAGGCCCTGTTGACAAGCAGTGACTAGCTCCCCGTCTGTTTGTGCCTGGTCAACAGCCTGACTTGCAGTATCTGCTGCTTGGTCAACTAAAAGCTGTTGCTTGGCCAAGCTTTCGGGATCAACACCTACCAAAGACGCGAACTTTTGTTTTTGAGCCTCACTGGCTGCCTTCAACTGCTCCTTGGCATCTGCTTGATTGTTCGACTCGACTTGACGATAACCAATTTCCTTGATTGGATCAGCCACCTGGTCAATTTGCGTTAATGCATCCGCCAAACTTTGGCGAAGGTCTTTCTTGATTTTGGCAGCCAATAGCAGCTGCTGTCCATTCACTCGGGTTTTCTCAATCAAACCTGACTGTAAGGACAGACTAACCGAATCAACATGATCAATGGTGGCAAAAGTGGCTTTTTTATCATTTGCTGCTTGATTCAAGGTCACAAGTGCCTGATTTTGATCAGCCTTGGTGATTGGTTGGTAATCGACTTCCAGTGTTGGTCCGACAATTTTAGCAATCGAATCAAAGCCAGCTTGAACAGCCCGCTTTAATTCACCTTGAACTGCTGCTTGGGCAACACCCTGCTGTGCCTGTGTAATCGCTTGCTGAACCGCTTTAACTTGCTGCTGGATGCTCTTTTTCTCGCCATGTTCGACAGCAAGAATGGCTTGCTTTTTGGCCTCACCAGCATGGTTAATTGCCTGCCGTGCTAAGTAACGGTCCATATCGGTTACCGGCTGATAATCCTTTTGAATTGAAGGCGCTTCGATTCGTTGAATACGATCAAGGTTGTCGGCCACAGCATTGCGAAAGGCACCAGCAGCTTTTGCTTTTTGCAATTCCTGCAATCCGGTTGCTAGGACTGAGTCAACAACTGATTGCTGAGCCCGTAAACTTTCTTGATCGACATGACTAACAGCTGCAAAATCAGCTTTTTTTGCCTCACCGGCATTTCGCAAGGTGTGTTCACCCAGGTGGCGTTCCTCTGCCGTGACCGGTTGGTATTCGCTTAAAATTTTTGGCGCTGCTACCAAATTGATAGCCTGAACTCCTTTGTCGTAAGCTACCTGAATATCTTTTTGAATCATCGATTGATTCAGTTCGATAGTCGTGGATTTTTTAATCAAGTCTAAAAGTTGGAGTTGCTTCGACAAACTAATTGGATCAACGTGCAAGATTGCTGCAAACTGCTTACGCTTGGCCGAAAGAATATCTAAAAGATTGCCGTAGGCCACATTGACATCATGAACGGTCGCTTCTTGGTAAGCAAATTCTACTACTGGCTTCGCTACTGCCCTGATTTTTATTAGCGCCTGGTCGCTGACCTTGGCTAGTTCTCCCTTCGTCTTTGCCTGGTTAATTGCTTTTGTTCCTGCTTTGAGAGCTTTTTCTAAGATTGATAGTTGCTGCGCCAAGCTCTGTTGGTCGGCATGTGCAACCTTTTGAAAAAGGTCTCGTTGGTCTTGGGCAGCTTGTTCTAAGAACTTAATCGACAGGGTCTTTTCATCTACCGTTGGCTCCTTCAACATTTCTTGAATTGTTGGATTTTCAACAGCACGAATAGCTTGGGACGTCTTTTGGAAGCTTTTCTCAAATTCACGGTTCGTTTCCGCTCGATTTAATTTCTCGATACCATTAGAAATTATCAGATTCAATTTGGCTTGCTGATTAGCCAAGCTCATCGGATCGACACCGATAATTTGATTGAAGGAATCACTTTTTTCTTGCCCAATTTGCTTCAAAATCGCCACTGCACGATCAATATCATGTTGACTAACTGGCTGATAAGCAATCAACTGGGTTGGATTAGCAACCGCATTGATATCTTTAACCACCTTTACCAGCGAACTGTTTAAATCGCCGTTGGTTTTGACCTGCTGAAGAACCGTAGTTGCTTTTTGAACTAGCTGATTTACAAGGCCTTCTTGCTGGTTGAGACTATCAGGCTCAACATGTTCGACTTGCTTGAATTGCTGTTTTTTTTGTTCACCGGCAGCCATTACTCTATCAATCGCCTGTTTGCGATCAGTTGCCGAAACTGGTTGAAATTCTTTAATGAGCTGTGGCTTAGCAACGCCTTCGACCAACGCAAATGCTCGGTCAAGTGCCTGCCTGAGGTCTTGCTTTGTTTTGGCACTCCGAATAGCCGCTACTCCTTGCTTGACCGCCTCATCCACCAATTGTTCCTGCCCAATCAGGCTTGCTGGCTCTACATGGGCAATTTTTTGAAAACGTTCTTTAGTCGACCGCCCCCGTTCTTCAAAGGCAGCAACCGCAGCCTTTATTTCATCAAGCTTAACTGGCTGATAATTGGTTTGTAAATCAGGATTGGCCACGTCATTGATTGCATGTAAGCCATCAGCTAGTACCCGGGCCAACTCAACCACCGTTTTGCTTTGCTTGATTCGTTTCTGATAAAAGACAACCTCATGGTCCACTGCTTTTTCTTGTTTGTGTAAGCTTTCTTGGTCAACATGGGCAATTTTAGCAAATTTCTGCTTCTTTTCTTGCCCAGCCTGTGCCACAGCTACCTGGGCCTCGACCTTCTCAACCTTACCTAAGAAAGTTGTTCGCAGACCCTCGATAACTCGACCTAAGACACGACGAGCTGATTCTACCTCTGTTGCCAGGCCAACATCGTTCTTCCCAGTCTGAGCAGTTGCCTCCACTTGGTCGAGTAATGTTTGCTTTTGTTCCTTGCTTAGCTCCGCAGCATTATTAATCGCGACCTTGGTCCTAAGCGCCTCTCGGTCGATTTGTTGGTAAGCTAAATCGCGATTTGCGTTTAATATTGCTGGTGCTAGTTGGTGATTTTTCGTTGCCTGGTTCTGAATGGCCAGCAATTGGTCAAGTTGTTCCTTTTGCACCAAACGAATACCATTCGTTGTTTGACTAGCCTCCAACTTCCGATTTGATTCACTAACCACCGCTTGAATTTGTTGGCCATAATTGGTAATCATTTGATCCAATAATTTTGGCTGCAAATGCCTAATCAAGCTAAAGAGGTACTCCCCTTGCTTTTCGATGGTTGCAAAGGCTGAGTGCCGCTGGCTATCCAATGGTGATTGCAAGGTCTGGTTTTCCTGGAAGACCGTTAGCTTTGTTGGCCGCAGTGGCACAACCTGACCATTTGCTAACGTCATTTCACCATTATAGTAAACCGTAAATGGCCGATTATAGATGGCAAAGTCCTCACGGCTATTCTTTTGTCCAGCCGGATCAACAGAACGTTCCAAGCGGAGGGATCGCACATTTTGACTTGGGTGAAAACCCTGTCCATCAAGCAATACTTGGTGGTCAAAGTAGTCAATTACTCGGTCAAAGCGCGATGCTTGATCATAAAAATTCTGCCCATTAGCTAATTTCACAATACGGTGGTCCAGATCTTGACCAGGCAGTACTCTGTCTTGGTGGTCAACTTCGGCCCATTCTTCAGAATGGCCAGCCACTTCCTTGGTATTCAAGACTTTTTCTTGGTCAAAGAGCGAAATGTAAGCCCGCCACGTTGGCACTTTTGATACTGGTAATGGGTGGACTGTCTTTTGGTCCGCCCTCTTAAGCACAACGTCACGACCCAAATCTCCATTTTCACCATAATCATGGCTCGACCGCGACAACATATCATTGCTATCCATCAGGTTCAAAGACAAGAAGGCCTGACCGTATTGCTGCGGTGGCAACTGGTACCGAGTCAAAACCTTGTATGGGCTATCATCAGCGTAAACCCTCAAATCTGCCAGACGTTCTGGATGCTGACCATCGGCATTGTAATACTTTTGCATTTCTTGGCTACTCATATTGCCTTGGTATCGGCTTAAATCAAAGTTCAAGTAGCCATAAGCACCACCCTTGATGTTCCCGCCCCAAGACAGCGCCTCCATAAAGAACTTCGTCAGTATAATCTTAGCCTCTGTCACTACACCGCTATAGCGGTTTAACTCATCTCCACGAACCAGCAAGTACAACGCAGCTGGGTCATCCTGATTGTTAACCTTAGTTGCTTTTGGATAAATCGTGATTGGGTAAAACGGACTGTCTGAATTTTTGAAAGATAAATTAGTGCCATACTTTTGGTTTAACTGATCAACCACCCTACCTAAGACGGCATCGACAAGAGAACCAACATTACCACTAATTGGCAGGCCCAGTCCCTGCGACAAAATTTGACTCAAGCCTGGTACCGCTTCGATTAGTCGGTCAATACCAAGTGTGACATTAAAGTTCATTTCTGCTGCAAAACGAGTACTATCTAAGTTAAGCGTCTTAACAAATTCATTTGGGTCAACTCCGTGCGGTACGGCGACACGGAGATAAATTCCGTATTGACCTTGGTCATAATTGTTCGTTAGCTTATCATTAACCATCCCGATGCTCAACACATTAGCAACGGAACTCAGTGTTGCCTGGAACATCTTATAATAACTTTCTGGATTTAATGGAGCATTATTCGAGGAATAAATACCTGCTGTTAAGGGCATTCCCCCGCCCAAAACGAGAGTATTTTGACTTGGGAAGTAACTTGTTTTTGTTCCTTTCTGATTTTCACCAAGAATCCCTTTAAATTGGTCCATTATTTTTTGAGTGAATGATTCATCAACCATTAAGCGCATTTGAGAAACGTTGGAATAATCATTTTTAGTGCCGATTAAGCCAAGCAACGGCTTATCTGGCTCACCAAAAATCATCTGTCCAGGTTTAGCGATATGGCGCTGATCACTGTCTAACACAGCGTCCCCACTGCCATTTACATTAGGTTCACTGATCTGCAAGGACTTGACTAATTTTTCATAAGCATCAGTCGTTTGCTCATACAACGAAGGCAATGGCTGCCTGGCTAAATCAGTTTCTCCCGGATTTTTTGACTGGCCACCCTTGTCAGCCGGCTTTTGCTCTTGCTCTTGCTTTGGCTGCGAACCCTCTTTATCCGGTCCCTTTTGCTTATCTCCACTGTCCTTTGGATTTTCTGGTACGACCACAACCGTTCCAAGTCCCTGATGACGCCGCTCAGGGCGCGGACTATCAACAGTGAAATCGTCATCCGCCTCATTTTCCCTCTTGTCGTTATCCTCGATGTCGACATCAATACCAAAATCAGCCTGGTCGAGGTTCATCCTGGCAGACAATTGGCCGTCATTAGCTCGAACATTTTCTATCCTCTGAACTTGAGCAGCATGACCACTAATCTGTTGATCACCATCCACTAAAGTCAAACCACCTGAAACTAAGACGCTCGATGCAACCAGCCAAGCGCGGCGTGATTGGTAAATCGTATACTTTTTCCTGATATTTGTATCCATTATTTTTACATTCCTTTATTTTATTTTCGTTTATTTTAATTTTATTATAAAGGCATCTTTATAAAAAGACAAATTTAAAAAGAAAACGGTTTCTTTTACTATTTTAAAATACTCACTTTTGTAACGATAATGCTTTCAATCTTCTTCAAGAAAAAATCCCTCTCACTTTTTAATTTTTATTAATTTTAAGAAAATAAATTGAAAATAAACACAAAAAAAGATTGTCAAATGACAATCTTTTTTTCTGCTTTTTATTCTGATTTGGAATATTTTACTTTTTTTCGGCTTTTTTAGCCCAAAACTGGAAATAATCGACCCGTAACTGCCCGTTAAACAGTTTGCGCTTTTTCGTCGCTTTTTGACCAAAAACTTTTTCAAATGATAGGTCAGAAGTTAGGATATATTTCGACCAGTAAGGCAGACGACTATAAACCGCTCCCATCTGCTTATAAAGCCCTTCGGCTTCTTCAAGTTCACCGAGTCGTTGACCATATGGTGGGTTCGCCACTAAGACGCCACGCTCTTCTTCTGTTTGCCAATCACCAGCAGCCAGAGCCTCAAAGGTAATGTCTTGAGACAAACCCGCATGCTTAGCGTTTTCTTGGGCAATTTTGACCATTTTCGGATCAATATCATAACCGCGAATATTCAATGGCGTGTCGTAATCGGCTTGATCTTCGGCCTCATCACGAATCGTATCCGAAAGGCTGTGGTCAAACCAGTCCATCTTTTCAATATCAAAGTCACGGGTCAAACCTGGTGCTAAGTTGCGACCAATCAAAGCAGCTTCAATCGGAATCGTTCCAGAACCGCAGGTTGGATCGACAAAGGGTAAGTCCTTTTTCCAATTAGTTAACAGCACTAAGGCTGCCGCAAAGTTTTCTTTCAATGGCGCTGGCCCCTTTTCAACTCGGTAACCGCGCTTAAAGAGTGATGGCCCGGTTGTGTCCAAAGTCAACATGACTTCGTCCTTGGCCACCATCACTTCTAATTGTGCAAAAAAGCCAGTTTCTGGTAAACGAGTCCGAACGTGAAAGGCTTCCTGCAAGCGGGAAACAATCGCTTTTTTCGTAATTGACTGGACATCTGGCACCGAGTGCAAAGCTGATTTTTGAGACCTTCCCGCCACCGGAAATTCTGAGTCATAATTGAGGTAATCTTCCATCGGCAAAGCCTTGATGCCCTCAAAAAGCTCATCAAAGGTTGTGGCATGAAAGGAACCAATCACGATTTTCACTCGATCAGCAGTCCGGAGCCACAAATTAGCCCGTAAAATATCGGCCTGAGTCCCTTCAAAGAAGACTCGGTAGTTTTCAACCTGAACATCAAAGCCCAGGTCCTTTAATTCTTGGCCTAAGACGGACTCCAAGCCCGCCGCAACTGTTGCCATTAAACGATATTTCTTTTCCATCATTTTCCTTTTATAATATAAATACTATGATACTCAGTGAATTCTTTGCCCTAACAACTTACCTACCAAATCAAACCGAAGTGTTTGGCCAAGTCAAAGACGACCGCGACCAAATCAGGCCCCTGGCGCAATTACGCTTTTTCAACCAACAAAGCGAAGTCGCCTTTGTCGCTGGCAAAAAGCCATTAACACTTGGCCAACTGCAAACGCGGCTCAGCCAGGTCAGTCCAAAAATAAAACTGGCTTGCCTGGTCGACCAGACTGGCCCCAAACCTCTACTAGGTTTTCACCAGGATAACCTCGGTCGCTTAATTTTACAATAAAATCAACCGCTTCTCAGCTTTTGACTACGTTTTCAATGTTTTTAGAGGTCATCTAACTTAAAAGTTGGCACAATTGGCTGCTTTTTTTCAGGCTGATTTTGCCCCTGATCATTGGCCGGCCTTGCTTGATAAACCACACCACGGCGCTTTTCTTTGGCGATTTGGACCGCCTGAGGCGAGGTCAAATTATCACGTTGCCAGTTCACCAGGATGGCCTCAATATAGCGCAGACTTCGAGCATTATTAGCGACTGCTTCTTGAATCGCCAAGACCATCATGTTTGGATCAAAGTGGTCTTGGTCAAACCACTGAGCCACCGTTTGCATTTCCAGAGGAGAAAGGTTGCGACCAAATTCTCCCTGCAAAATCCGGACAACTTCTTGACGGCTTTTTTCACCAGCCGAAACAACATTATTGGCCGGCCTAAGACCCTGGCCCTGTAGCAAGCGGTCGTAAAGTGGCAAAAAATCATAGATTTCACCCTGGCGTCCTTGACCGGCAACCTTCATTAACCCACGATCAACCATCGACATCAGTCGACTAACAACCGTTTTTTCTGTGACTTTCATTATCCGAGCAACAACCTTCGGGTTGGCTTGGTCGCCCTGGTCTTGGAGGCGTTTAACCTGCAAGAAAAGGACCAAATCATCATTGTCAAAACCCAAATCCTGGTAATGCACGAGTAAAGCGTTTTCCAGGCTAGTACTCCCGGCCTGCAAGAAGGCCTGTAATTTATCGTCCATCAAACCCTCCTTATCAATCGTTACAAAAGCGCCCAAGGTACCCTTGGGCGCTTTTTGTCTGCTTTATGGACGCAAGCGGTGCGTCATCCGTGGGAATGGAATAGCTTCGCGAATATGTTCTTCGCCAGTCACGAAAGTCACCATTCGTTCTAATCCAAGGCCAAAGCCTGAGTGTGGCACAGAACCATACTTACGCAAGTCCAAGTACCAACCGTACTCATCCATGTCCAAACCTTCTTTTTCAATCTGAGCTTTCAAATAGTCGTAATCCGTATCACGTTCGGATCCACCAATAATTTCACCGTAGCCTTCTGGTGCCAACAAATCAGCGGAAATAACGACATCATCACGGTCTGGATGGCGCTTCATGTAGAAGGCCTTGATTGCCTTCGGAAAGTTGACAATAAAGACAGGCTTGTGGAAATGGTTAGCCAAGAAAGTTTCTTCAGGTGAACCAAAATCAACACCCCATTCCACGTCAAAATCGTTTTCTTGCAACAACTTGATGGCATCATCATAAGAAACGCGTGGGAATGGTAACTGCGTGTAAGAGCGCAACAAATCCTTGTCACGGTTTAACAAGTCCAATTCCTGGTCATTTCTTTCCAAAACCTTTTCAATCAAGAAGGCAACATAGCGTTCCTGCAATTCCAAGGATTCCTCCTGGTGCATAAAAGCCATTTCAGGCTCAATCATCCAGAATTCTGTTAGGTGACGCCGTGTCTTTGACTTTTCGGCACGGAAGGCCGGTCCAAAAGTAAAGACCTTTGAAAAGGCCATAGCACCCGCTTCGGCGTACAATTGTCCGGTTTGTGACAAGTAAGCTGATTGACCAAAGTAATCGGTCTCAAACAAGTCGGTCGTTCCTTCAGGAGCCGAACCAGTCAACAAAGGAGCATCCAACTTGATGAAACCTTCCTGGTTGAAGAATTCGTAAGTGGCTGCAATCAAGGTGTTGCGAATCTTCAATGTGGCAAATGGCTTGATGTGACGCAAGTAGAGGTGGCGCTCATCAAACAAAAATTCCGTACCGTGTTCCTTGGGCGTGATTGGGTAATCATGACTTTCACCAATGACTTCTAAGCCGGTAATGCTGATTTCGTAGCCAAATGATGACCGATCATCTGCATGAATTTCGCCGGTCACATACAATGATGTTTCCTGCTTCAAATCCTTGGCCAAATTAAACAATTCCTCTGAAACGTCAGCCTTGGCGACCACGCCCTGGAAAAAAGCAGTTCCGTCACGCAATTGCAAGAAGGCCATCTTTCCGGACCCACGCTTTTGCCGTAACCAGGCACCAATTTTTACCGTTTGGCCGACGTACTTTGGTGCATCGACAATTTGGATTGTTGGAATCGTTGTTTCACTCATAAATTATTCGGGCTAATGCCCTACTCCTCACATTTTACTTATTAACTTTATTATGATAAAAATTTTGGCAGTCGTCAACTAGGACAAAAACTTACTGAACAAAAGCCAAAATACGGTTCAGAGCCTCATTAATCGTCTCTTGATCCTTAGCATATGATAGGCGCAAATAGCCCGGCATTCCAAAACCTTCACCGGCCGGAATGGCAACGTGAGCCTGCTCCAAGAGCGCAGTGGCAAAGTCAATCGTTGACTTTAGGCCCAGCTTGTCCAAAAGATCTTGATCAACCTTAAAGAAGAGGTAAAAGGCCCCTTCTGGCTTTTGTGCAACAGACAAGCCCGGAATAGCCGTTAACTTATCGTAGGTTGCATTCAACCGACTCTCAAAGGTAGTCCGCATATCTTCAACCATTTGTTGGTCGACCGTTAAGGCGGCCAAGGCAGCATACTGGCTAACGGCGGCCGGATTCGAAGTCATGTGGCCCAAAAGCTTATTCATTTCAGCAATGATTTTTTCATCGGCAATCGTCCAGCCAAGACGCCAACCGGTCATCGAATAGGATTTTGAAACCCCATCGACAATAATCAAGCGGGAGTCCTTGATTTCCTTCAAAGACAAAGCTGACGTAAACGTTTGCCCGTTATAAACCAATTGACCATAAATTTCATCAGACAAAAGGAAACTATCGTGGGCGTCGGCCCAGTCCAAAAGTGCCTGAACTTCATCTCGACTATAGACCTGGCCAGTTGGATTGGAAGGATTATTAAGAATAATCAACTTCACGGGTCCGGCAACCTCATCGAGGTCAGCTGGCGTCAACTTCATCGCTGCCGTCTTGGGCCTAACAGTGGTGGCAACCCCACCCGCCAAGCGAACCTGTTCAACGTACGAAACCCAATAGGGTTCGGGCATTACAACTTGGTCACCGGGGTTTAAGAGTACCTGCATAATCGTGTACAAAGACAACTTGGCACCGGAAGTCACCGTCACCTGGTTAGGCGACAAAACCTGCCCCGTTTTCTCGGTCATTTGTTCAGCAATTGCTTCTCTTAATGGTAAAATCCCACCGACGGGCGTGTAAAAAGAGGTTTGACCGCCTTCGATGGCTTCAATAGCCGCTTCACTAATGGCCTTGGGCGTCGTAAAATCAGGTTCCCCAACGCCAAGGTTAATCACGTCGATTCCTTCGGCCGCCATCTGCTTGGCTTTTTTAGAAACTGCGAGTGTGGCTGAGGGTTGAACAGCCTGGGTCCGCTTTGAAAAATCACTTGCTTGCAACATCATCTTCTCCCTAAATTCCATTAATTGCCCGGTAAACGGCACCGGTCTTGTAATCCATTGTCAAATAGTTCATGTCGCCATTTTGGCTTTCATAGCTGATTTCCCAGACCAAAGTTTTTTGGTAGAGCGACAAATTGGCCGAGTAAACCTTCTTTGGATTGTATTTGGCTTTGATTTGCTTTAATAAATCAGCCCGTGACAGGCCATTGCCAAAGTCAAAGGTCGTGACAGTTCCGTGCTGTCCCTTGACCAAGGCTACTTTTTGCTGGCCATCACTATCCTTACCAAGCACGGCATAAATGGTGCCGTTGCGATCATCTTCTGTGACACCATGCAGGTTCGTCAAAGATGTTTTTTGACTAACCGTTTTTTGCACGTTAGATTCAGCTCTGGCCATCGGCTGTAATGCCATGTAGGCGTAGGCATAAATGGCACCAGCCACAATCAAGAAAATTGCCACCAAGACGATAAAAAATTTAACCCAAGAAAAACGTTTGGGCCGGGCCATTCTGACTCGTAAGTTGTCGTGAACTTCCATAAAAATTCTTTCTCCGATTTGTCATAACTATTGTTCATTATAGCAAAAAAATAGCCAAGAAATTGGATAATATCCAAGCTCATGGCTATTTAATCGTTATTCTGCTGTTGAAAGTTCAGTTGCTTCCTTAGCAGCCTCGGCGTAGGCAATCACTCGCTTCATGGCCTCTTCTAATTTTTCAGTCGAAGTGGCGTAAGAAATGCGAACGTGGCCTTCACCACCGGCCCCAAAGACAGAACCAGGAATTGTTCCTACCTTGGCCTTTTCACCTAATTCATAGACAAAGGCTTCATCGTCTTGTGGCAAGAAATCAGGAATCTTAGCAAAGATGTAAAAGGCACCCTTTGGTGTTGGAGCCGTAAAGCCCGCTTCCTTCAAGCCAGCTAGGACAATATCGCGGCGCTTTTGGTAGATATCACGCATTGCCTTTGGCGCTTCCCTGGCTTCTGTTAAGGCAGCTAGAGCACCGGCCATCATTGGTCCGGGCGCTGTCGTGACAACACCGGAATGGGCCAAGCCAACCATCTTCATCAAAGCTTTTGGACCGGCAATAAAGCCAACTCGGTAACCGGTCATTGCATGTGACTTTGACAAACCACTAATCAAGATGGTTTGTTCTGGAATATAGTTCGTAATCGACTTATGTGTTTGACCATAAGTCAATTCCGCATAAATTTCATCCGACAAAACTAAGATATCCGTCTTCTTAATGGCTACAGCCAAATCTTTAAGCTCTTGTTCATCATAGGTAACACCAGTTGGGTTACCAGGGAAGTTTAAAACCAAGCCCCTTGCTTCTGGGTGCTCTTGAATTGCCTTTTCAAACATTTCTGCCGTAAACAGATAAGATGGCGCCGTGTTAATTTCAACCACCTTCAAGCCAAGGCGCAAGGCCTCAGCTTGATAGAAACAAAATGTTGGTGTTGGCACCAAGATTGTTTCACCGCGGTTAAAGAGTGCAGACAATGAATCATAGATGGCTTCTGAAGCTCCGATTGTCACCGAAATTTCACTTTCTGAATCATAGACTGGACCAGACAAACGTTCATGAACATAGTCGGAAATAGCCTGACGCAAAGCCAAAGTTCCCTGTGAAGGCGCATAATGTGAGTCATTATCATCAACCGCTTTTTTAACGGCCTCCTTGACTACATCTGGAACCGCAAAATCAGGTTCACCAAGGGTGAGCTTGATGATATCCGGAACTGCGGACAACTTGATGTCAACTGCTCGGATGGCCGCTGGCGGCACGATCTCGAACAATTGGTTATACTGCTTCGACAAACTTTCTTTGACTTGAACCATGAAAACCACTCCTATTCTATTCTAAACAAATCCTTTTACATTGCTTTGCACCATTCTACCATATTATTAAAAATAAATTAGAGGATTTTATCTAATCCAATCTCTAATCCATCAATTTCATCGACTTTTCGAATTGAACGAGCGACTCCAGTCATGAAAGACGAACGATTATTTGTGGATTGTTTAATTGTTAACGTTTCTCCATCAGAACCAAAGACAACTGTCTCCTCGGCTAAGATGCCTGGCAAACGCATGGCATGCACCGGTACTCCCTGACTTTGATCACCACGGGCCAAAGCGTTTGAATGTGGAATAGCAGGTTCTTCTTGACGAGCAGCAACAATCAAATCAGCGGTGGCCTTTGCCGTCCCAGATGGTGCATCGACCTTGTCCTCATGGTGGGCCTCGATGATTTCGGCTGCAGGCAAGTACTTAGCTGCTTGACCGGCAAACTGCATCAACAAAACCGCTGTAATTGAAAAGTTAGGAACAACCAAGGAAGATTGGTCATTTTCCAAGGCCAAGGCTCGCAATTTTTCAAAATCATCTGCTTGTAAGCCAGACGTCCCCATTACCAAGTCAAAACCATGAGTCAAGGCGTATTGGCCATTTTCAAAGGCAACAGCAGGATTAGTCACATCAACCCAAACATCAGCATTGACGTTAATGTCTGCTAAGTCGATAAAGGTTGGAACAGTGCCTTCTTGATAATCCGGCTGTTGGTCGAGCGCCCTTTTAGTCGTTAAGCGGCCAGCTAATGAAAAATCAGCTTGGTCCTCGATCAACTTTTCAATCGACTGGCCCATTTTCCCTTGGGCGCCTGCGAGAAAGACGGTTTTCATGCAACAACTCCTTGCCGGCCTAATACGGCCTCTACTTCTGCTGTTTGCTGCTCAGTCAATGGCAGCAATGGTAAACGTAACTGATTTTCAATCAAGCCTTGCTTAGCTAAGATGGCCTTTATGGGACTTGGCGATGGATGAGAGAACAAAACATTCATCCGTGGTGTTAAGAAGCGTTGGTACTGACCCGCCAAGGCTACATCACCTGCTTCAAGAGCGGCAAAGAGTGCCTGCATCTCACGACCATAGAGGTGTGATGCCACCGAAATCGTGCCCGCGCAGCCAATGGCCTTTGCCGCCAATGTTTGGCTATCTTCACCGGTGTAAACAGCAAAGCCTTCTGGCGCTTGATCAACCAAAACGGCCAAGTCATCAATTGAAGTCACTTGCTTAACCGCATTAATATTTGGATGGTGAGCCAAGAATAAGACAGAATCATTCGTCAACGAAACGCTTGATCGACCAGGAATGTTATACAACATCAATGGTACTTGGCTGGCATTGGCGATGGCCGTAAAGTGGGCAATCATGCCGTCCTGATCGGGCTTGTTGTAGTAAGGCGTAACAGCCAAAATGCCAGTCACACCCTCGATTTGGCTGGCTGTCTCAGCCAAGGCCACGGACTCTGCCGTGTTGTTTGTCCCAACGTTAGCAATAACAGGTCCCCGGCCGTTCACATACTGGGCAAAGTGACGGTACAAGGACAGGCGTTCCTCCTCCGTCAACGTAGGTGATTCACCGGTTGTACCACCGATGACAAAGCCCTGCGTTCCTTCACTCAATAACTTATCCGTTAAACGGTCCAAAGCCTCATAATCAATTTCGTCCTGACTGGTAAATGGGGTAATTAATGCGGTAATCAAATTTGCTGTCATCATCAAAAGCCATCCTCTTTCATCTTTAGCTATAGCGATTTCTTGTATTTCTTTCATCATTTTTAACCGGCAAGCTGAAAAATCAGTTTACCTGGGTGCTACTTATTGGGCCATTCGTTGTTTAAAATAGGCAACCATTGCCTGAACACCGGCGTTTAATGCCTGCTCATCGGGGTTTAGCCGGGCATCATGGAGGCTGTGTTTGGGGTCACCAACCCCAAGCCAAAACATCGTGCCTGGGAACTTATTTAGTAGGAAGCCGAAGTCTTCGCCAGTCATTGCCGGCTGTGCTTCTGCAAAGTCAACTTCCGGATCTTCTTCCATAAAAGCCATAAAGGCTGCCGTTGTTTTTGGATCATTTTCAACCGGGTAATAACCACCCTGAATGAGCTCCAAGTTCATTTGAACACCAAAGGCAACGGCAATCCCATCCGCAATTGCGCGGACCCGTTTTTGCATCATCTCCAAGTCCGCTTGGGTAAAGGCCCGAATCGTCCCGGCTAATTTAGCTTCACCAGCAATGACGTTGCCAATCGTGCCGGCATGAAAGGATCCAATTGTCACGACCCCACCATGAATGGGGTCAACATTGCGGGAAACCACGGTTTGCACCTGGCTGACAAAGGCAGCAGCGGCAACCAAAGCGTCCTTAGCCTGCTGGGGATAGGCTGCGTGACCACCCTGGCCAACAATCTGAAGATGAATCTCCGTTGTCCCGGCAAAAAGTGTACCCTTTTTGGTTGCAATCTGACCGGCCGGCATGGCTGGCTGGTCATGCAAGGCATAAAGTTCATCTGGTTTAAAATCACCCGTGAGCGCGCCGGCTTCATACAAACGTTTACCCCCGGCCTCGGATTCTTCTGCCGGTTGAAAAATAAAAATCAGATTATCTTTAGGCTGATTTTTTGCAAAGTAAGCCAAAATTCCCAAGGCAACCGTCATATGAATATCGTGACCACAGGCATGCATCACACCGGGGTGTTTCGAAGCAAAAGGCAGGCCTGTTTCTTCCTCAATTGGTAAGGCGTCAATATCAGCCCGGTAGCCAATTGTTTTCTCCGAATTCGATCCCGCCAAGCGGACCAACAGGGCCGTTTCAACTTCTGGTACCTCTTTGATTGTTAAGAAATCACTCGCAAAGGCGGCAATTGTTTTTTTCAAATATTGTTGCGTTTGTACTTCATGCAAAGCCAACTCTGGAATGGCGTGTAAGTCGCGCCGAACCTGCGCTAAATTAATTGTTGAATCGGACATCAAAGCCTCCCTTTCATGGACCATGAAAACTTCTCTCTAATCAGCTAGGTTGCGCGGCCATCTTCCAGTCGTTTGCTAGCAAACTTTGTGTTTACAAATCGCGTAAGGCAGCAACCAAGGCCGTCTTTTGCTCTGTTTGAGCATCGATTTGCTTAATGACCTTAGCCGGTACACCAGCCACAACCGTTCTTTCAGGAACGTCTTCTGTCACGATGGCACCTGCGGCAACAACCGCTCCGGCACCAACTTGAACCCCTTCGATGACAACGGCGTTGGCGCCAACCAAAGCACCATCGCCAACACGGACAGGTTCTGCTGAAGCAGGTTCAATCACACCTGCCAAAACAGCACCGGCACCAATATGGCAGTTCTTTCCAACTTCAGCTCGGCCACCCAGAACAGCGCCCATGTCAATCATCGATCCAGCACCAATTTTGGCACCAATGTTAATCACCGCCCCCATCATAACCACGACCTGGTCATCGATTTGAACTCGGTCACGAATCAAGGCCCCTGGTTCAATGCGGGCATTCAAGTGCTGGGTGTTCAACAATGGCACCCCGGAATTACGGGCAATTAGTTCAACGTGGTAGTCAGTAATGGCTGCCTGGTTGTCATCCAAAATTGGTTGGATAACCTGCATATCACCAAATACAGTCCCAGTTTTTTCTTCAATAAAGGCTTGCACATCATTTGGCCAAGTAATTTGAGCCAAATCACCTGCTAAGGTCACCTTTGCCGGTGTCTTCTTCTTAGAAGTTGCCAAGTAATTAATAATCGCCGCTGTATCCATTTCAGTCATGTTTTTGTTTTCCTTTTCGAGTTGTTTTCTTCTTATTTAAATCTAATTGTTTCTTTCAGTCGGGCAAGGTAGGTTAATGAAATCAACCAAACCTTGCCACTGCTGATTTTACCACTTGCCAGGTAACTGGTAAGCCCGGTCATGGCTGGTCAAATCAGCTAGGCTTTCGCCTTCTACCACCAGTTGTGAGAGGCCGTTTTCAACAAAAACCACGGCTGGCACAGGATTGCGGTTGTAGCGGGAAGCCATTGAGTACCCGTAAGCACCGGTATTCAAAACGGCGACCAAGTCGCCTGGCTCTGTTGCTGGCAATTCTTGATCTTGAATCAAGACATCCCCCGACTCACAATACTTACCCACTAAGCGGACATGTTCTGCCGGCGCTCCATGAACGTTGTTGGCCAAGACCGCCTGATAATCAGCCTGGTAAAGGGCTGGACGAATGTTATCACCCATTCCCCCATCAACGGCCAAGTAAGTCCGCACACCCGGGATATCCTTGCGAGAACCAACGGTGTACAAGCTGTAACCGGCTGGCCCTGCGATTGAACGCCCTGGCTCAATCCAAATATCCGGTTGGGTCATGCCCTTCTTAGCCGTTTGTTCCTGGACGCTCTTCAGTAAGGCCAAAACGAGGTCTTCTGGTAGGCGTGGCTTATCAGCATCCGTGTAGGCAATTCCAAAGCCACCGCCAAGGTCCAATACTTCTGGTTGGTAATCCCATGAAGCACACAGGTCAACTAATTTCTGGCCGGCTAATTCAAAGCCATCTTCCTCAAAAATTTGAGAACCGATGTGGGCTGACAAACCAAGCAGGTGCAAGCTTTCATCGCCTTCAGCGATTTCATAAGCTCGCTTAGCTTGACCAGATTCCAAATCAAAACCGAACTTGGAGTCGACTTGACCGGTTTGAATGTAATCATGAGTGTGGGCTGACACGCCAGGAACCACTCGCAAAATCACATTTTGTTGTCCCTCTCGGCCGGCCATAACCCGGTGCAAGAGGTCAAGTTCCAAGAAATTATCAACGATAATCGTACCAACCCCGGATTCAACGGCAAAGGTCAAATCAGCCAGTGACTTGTTGTTTCCGTTATAAGAAACATTGGCCATCGGGAAGCCGGCGGCCACCGCCGTGTAGATTTCACCGGCGGAAACAAGGTCCAAGTGCAAACCTTCTTCAGCAACTACCTGGTACATGGCCTGGCAAGCAAATGCTTTGGAAGCATAGGCAACGGCCCCTTTTTGACCGGATTGTTCAAAGGCCTGCTTGAAGGCGCGCATCTGCTCGCGCATGGTCAAAACATCATAAACGTACAGTGGCGTTTGGTATTCCTTGGCCAAATCAGTGGCTAACACGCCGCCAATCATGAGTTGGTCTTGGTCGTTTACTTGCAAGTGGTTTGACATAAGAATCTTTCCTTCTTCTCTCTTTTCAATCAAAATATTATTAGACGATTTTTTTCTATATTTTTCGAGCTTGTTGCATTGCTATTGAAAAGAACTAAGGCGGTTTCCAAAAAAACGAATACCAATAATGTACCTATACAAAAAAAACTATACCAATTCTTCCCGTATCCCTTACTCGTACTCTAATTATTGGTAAACCCAAAATGAACAGGATTGGGTCTCTGATCAGAATGTGAAGCACTTTAGAACCACTTAAGGACGCTGAAAAGGTCAAGTATGTGAGGACTATCACATTTAGATAGCTTTCCTCACAATGATTCTCTTCTTAGTTATGTTAGTACTTACGTAAAATTAATTCTTTAAAACGGAAAAATCCCAATCGTTTTCGAAACTACCTGTAGTATAAGAAAAACAAAAATAAACTGTTTGTTGGTCTACTAAATTAACTAACAAATTAAATGAAATCTTAAGAAAAAAAACACAAATCCATAAAATCGAAAGAAAGGAAAATGTCTGTCGATCGAAGCACATCACTAAAATAACAAACAATTACCGGCTCCTCAGGAACTACCCCTGCAGCTTAATCAGTAATTGTAGTAAAACTTAACCACCGTGGTAGTTAAAATTACTACTGAGAATACTTAGATAAAAAATCTAATTACTCCAAA
>DWTH01000016.1:0-33035 GCA_018250975.1 Gorgythion begga
TAAAATAATAACTATTAAACGCCTATTCTCTAGTAATTAACATTAAAATTAGTCGGTATATATCAACCTTTCCAATTTTAATATTTTGCGTTGAAATTAGTTTATCATGGACAATAGGAGCAGGTAAAGGGAAAATCAGGAAAATGGTCTAGACGACCGTCGCTAAAGCTAGTGTTTTCAGTCCTGAAAACACTAGGAGCAAAAGAGGCGACTGTGCTAAGATAGAAGGAGTGAACTAGACATTTTTAGACTATTTAGTTGGTCTTTTGCAAAGGAGAACCCTCATGGCTAAGCAGACGAAACGTCGCAGTCAAAAGAAAAAGAAAGTTAGTCGGGCAGGAGCTGCTGGACAAATTGTTGGCCTACTGGCGATTATCTTATTATCAATTTTTGCGATTTTTCAATTAGGACTTTTTGGTATTTATCTAGCCGATATGGTGCGTTTTTTCTTTGGAAATCTTTACGAAATTACTTTGTTGCCACTGATTGCTTGGGCCACGATTTATTTGGTGATGGATAAAAGTTATCCAATTCCAGGTCGCATCTATGTCGGAGTGGGGATGATCTACTTAGCAACGGTTTTGCTGTCATCGATGCTGTTCTTCACACAGAACGAATTGCCAGGTGGTGGTTATGCTTCCCAGGTAATTCGATTGATTGGCCAGGATATGACCAATCAATCCGCTGGAACACCGGTTGGAGCTGGTATGCTAGGGGCTCTTTTATACCAATTAACCTTCACCCTCTTATCAAACGTTGGTGTAGCGATTATTGTCGTTGTTTTGTATATTGCGGGTGTAATTGTCACTTTTCGTTTGCCCGCTCGTGACTTGGCACAAAAGGGTGTTGCCAAGGCCCATGAAAACTTTACGGAGTTCCAAAAGCAACAAAGTCAAAAGCGCGATCAGCGTCAATTGCTGGCTGAGAAGAAACAACAGGATTTGACAGAATTTGGTGACCACCCGTTTGGCTTGAGTAAAACGGAGCCAAAGGCGGATGAACCGGCAGCAGACCCATTCTTCCCCGACCCTGCCAAAGATATTAACGGTGATGGTGCTGATTTGCCAGTAGAAGAAGGATTGAATTTAGGTGCCGACCCGGTTGAACCAACTATTAACTGGCAGGCGCCGACAACGCCAAGCCCAGCACCTACTCCAGCTGCACCAGCCCAACCCGTTACTCCGCAGGGAAATGAGGACGTACACCTTAATGCTAGTGCTGTGGATGACGATGATTACCAGTTGCCACAAACCTCACTCTTAACAAAGACTCAGCCGACTGACCAGACTAAGGAGGCGCAAAGTTTGAATGCGAAGTCTCGTCTGGTCCATGACACGCTACAATCCTTTGGCGTGGACGCGACCGTGTCCTCGGTTTCCTTGGGACCAACGGTTACTCAGTATGAGCTCAAGCCGGGTCAGGGTGTGAAGGTCAACCGGATTGCGAATTTGGCGGATGACTTGGCTTTGGCCTTAGCGGCGAAATCAATTCGAATTGAAGCGCCAATCCCTGGAAAGCCCTACGTCGGCATCGAAGTGCCAAACGATACGCAGGCGGTCGTTGGTTTTCGCTCGATGATTGAGCAGTCCAACACTTTAGACCAGGGCTTGCTAACGGTTCCATTGGGCCGTGATGTGACTGGCAATATCGTGTCAGTGGACTTATCAGCCATGCCGCACTTGCTGATTGCTGGATCCACGGGTTCTGGAAAATCAGTTGGGTTGAACGGCATCATTATTTCCTTGCTCTTAAAGGCCAAGCCTTCCGAAGTAAAGCTGATGATGGTCGATCCTAAGGTGGTCGAGTTATCGATTTACAATGGTATTCCGCACCTGTTGACGCCCGTTGTTTCCGATCCACGTAAGGCAGCCAAGTCGCTGCAAAAGTTAGTAGATGAAATGGAAAACCGCTATGATCTGCTGGCTCAATTTGGCAAGCGCAATATCGGTGAGTATAATGCGGCCGTTGACGACAACAATGCTCATGCCAAGGAAACCGGCAACGCCATCATGACGAAATTGCCCTACATCGTGGCGGTTGTCGATGAATTTGCTGATTTGATGGCAACGGTTGGCTCTGAAATTGAAGTTTCGATTGCCCGCTTGGGAGCCAAGGCGCGAGCTGCCGGAATCCACATGATTCTGGCGACCCAGCGTCCCGACGTGAAGGTGATTAATGGAACGATTAAGTCGAATATTCCCGGTCGAATCGCCTTTCGAACGGCATCGGGAATCGATTCGCGGACAATTTTGGATACGAACGGGGCCGAAAAGTTGCTTGGCCGCGGAGACATGATTTTTGCCCCACCTGGCAAGGCTCATAAGCGACTGCAGGGCGCCTTTATTTCAAATCAGGATGTGACCGCCATTGTTGATTTCGTCAAGGGCGAACAAGATGCCGTTTATGATGAGAAGATGACGGTGACCGACGAAGAAGTTGCCCAGGATGAAAATGGTGGTGGCGGCAATTCGGATGATGAATTGTTCGAGGAAGCACTAGAATTCGTGATTGACCAGCAGAAGGCCTCAACTTCATTGCTTCAACGTCGCTTCCGGATTGGTTATAACCGGGCAGCCCGCCTGGTTGACGACCTCGAAAATGCTGGTTACATTGGACCGGCTGACGGGGCCCGTCCACGTCATGTCAATGTTAGCAAGAAAACCGATGAATAAATAAAGCTAAGAAAAAGCGAAACTGCCGAAGTGAATGGTGGTTTCGCTTTTTAAGTGCTTATTTTTTGAGCATTTGACGGGGGATTTGGCAGGCAGTGTCTAAATTTCCATCAAAAAAGCGCCTTCCCAAATGGGTTGGCGCAAAATTGCTTGATAAATTATTCTTGGAAAAAGGGCACGATTTGTTTAGCGAACGAACCGTCGGGATCGTTGACAAAGGTCTTGTAGGCCGCCCAGTAGGCGTCTTCGATGAGGAGTGGCTCGGCGATGTTCTTTGGAATCGCCGTTCGTGGAATGCCACCACGGTCATCGCGAGGACCTTCGTATTCCTTTGTAAAGTCGTCGAAACGCTTTTCAATCACAATGGCTTCGGGGCCAAACCAGTTATGGGGCTCCTTGGTTAAGAAGCTTTCTTCAATCTGGTAGGGTGTCCAATCGGGTAAGTTGACCGCGATTTTCATGGGGTGGACCAAAGTTTGTAACTGGACTTGGCCGAGCGCGATATCGGCGACGGCACCCGCCATGGCTGACGGCAGGTGGAGGTCCTGATTTTCCTTAGCAACTAGGAGGAACTGGCCGGTCATCTTTTCGTCAGCTGTAACTTCTTGGCCGGCGAGGACGTTAAGTAATTCGGTTGGAGTAATATTAATAGCTTGCATGAGAAATAGTTTAATCCTGAATTTGAATAAAGGCAAATTGTGCGAAGTCAAAGAGTCCTTGGTCGGTAATTTTCAATGAAGGAATCACGGGCAGGGCCATGAAAGAAAGGGTCAAGAACGGATCGAAGGTTAGCGGTGAAATTTTGGCAAAGGCTTCGTTTAGGGTCTGCTGCTTTTGAATTAATCCTTCGTAAGGCAAATCAGACATCAAACCGCCGATAGGTAATGGTAAGGTCGTCACCTGACCGTTTTTGACAACCACTTGGCCACCACCGATTTTCTTGAGGGTTTCAACGGCCAAGACCATATCGTCGTCATTGACACCAGCAACGATCAAGTTGTGGGAATCGTGAGCAATGGTTGAGGCGATAGCGCCATCTTTTAGAGAAAGGCCCTTGATGATACCCAGACCGTGGCCGAGGTCGTGGTAGCGTTCAATCACGGCCACCTTGGCAAAGGTTTCGTTTGGTGCGAATTGACCGTCTGCATCAACTGGCACCATTTCGACCTGGTGCTTCGTGGTGATGTGGTGGGGCTCAATTTCAATCACGTGGGCTGGCTTACTGGCATCTAATGGCAAGGCCAAATCGGCTTTGCTAAAGGTCAAATTGATTTGCTGACCGGGAAGGCGCAAGACGTCTTCTTGCTCATTTTGAAAGAATTGGCCACCGACCATGACCTGGTCAATGGTAACTTGCTTTGGATCAGTCAGTATGACCAAATCGGCCTCGAAACCAGGAGCTAAGGCACCGACATTTTGCAGGTGGTGGGCGGTTGCACCGTTATAAGAAGCCAGGGTGTAGGCCAATTCGGGTGTGAGACCATTCTCGATGGCCAAGGCGATGTTGAAGTTGATGGAGCCTTCTTTTTGGATGTCCGCGGCTGATTTATCATCGGTAGCAAAGGCGAAGTGACCTTCGTTGGCCTTTGTTACGGCCGGTAGGAGGGCGAGCTCGTCGCGTTCAACGGTTCCTTCGCGCAAGAAGACGGCCATGCCGGCGTTAACACGGTCGAGGGCTTCTTTTTTGCTGGTGGCCTCGTGGTCGGTGTCGATACCATAGGCGCGGTAGATGGCTAGTTCAGCCGGACCTAGCCCAGCCCCGTGGCCATCAACGTGACGGTGGGCCTCCTTTGCATCTGCAATCTTTTGCAACATATCGTCCTGGGCGTTAGCGACTGCTGGAAAGTCCATTACTTCGGCTAAACCGGCAATTTCTGGATGTTGGTAGAAGGGACGCAGGGCGTCCGCATCTAAGATGGCACCAGCGTGCTCAAAGGGCGTGGCTGGCACGGAAGATGGCAACATATAGTGGATGTGCAATGGTGTCTTCTTGGCAGAATCGAGCATGTACTGGATACCCGAAATACCGGCCACGGAAGCAATTTCGTGTGGGTCGGCGAAGATTCGGGTAACGCCGTTTTCAAGAGAAAGACGGCCGAATTCAGAAGGGGTTAGCAAAGATGATTCGATGTGAAGGTGCGCATCGATAAAGCCGGGCACGAGCCAGCGATCGTGGCAATCGATAGTGGTCTTGGCCTCCAAGTCCTGGTTATCACCGACAAAGATAATCTTTTTGTCTTTAATCCAGACATCCTTTTCCTCAAATTCCTGATTAAAGACGTTTAAGACTTGACCGCCGGTAAGACGGTAATCGACTTGCTGTACCATTGTGCACTCCTTTTTTCGTTTTGAATTTTATCTAGTTTAGCACATGTCAGCCGGGCTTTGGAACTGATTTAAACGCCTGGAAAATCAGCTGTGTGAAGAAAGTTGACTACTGTTGGTCATTTAGTCTATACCAATTATTAATTTTGGGATTGACTAAGCCATGAATACTGATAGAATAGCAGTTGTTAACTTAAAAAGTATTACCAAACCAATTTTTTTGAAAGCGAGAAATTTTGTATGTGTGGAATTGTTGGAGTAACCGGTGTTGAACAGGCTTTGCCATGTCTTTTACATGGTTTGCAAAAGTTGGAATACCGTGGTTACGATTCTGCCGGTGTTTATCTGATGGATAATGCAGGCAATGATGCCTATATTCGTGAGAAGGGCCGGGTTGCCAAATTAGCTGAAAAGGCGAAGGCCAACGGCTTTATTGGTACTTCTGGTATTGCGCATACTCGTTGGGCAACCCACGGGAACGTGACGATTGAAAACGCCCACCCACAAAAGTCAGCCGATGACCGTTTTTACTTGGTTCACAACGGTGTCATCGAAAACTACCAAGAGTTGAAGGCTGAATACTTGCCAGGTGTTCACTTTGTTTCTGAAACGGATACGGAAGTTGCTGTTCAATTGGTTGACAAGTTTGCTACTGAAGATGGTTTGTCAAACGTTGAAGCCTTCCGGAAGATGATTTCTTTGTTGGGTGACAACTCAGCTTATGGCTTCTTGTTGATTGATACGAAGGAACCTGGTACTTTGTTTGCCGCTAAGAAGAAGTCACCACTTTTGGTTGGTGTCTCTGACCATGGGAACGTGGTGACGTCTGATGCCGCTGCCATGATTGACGTGACCAAGGAATTTATCGAATTGCGTGATGGAGATATCGCCATTATCAAGCCAGGTTCAGTGGCCGTCTATGACGCTAATGAAGAACCAGTTGACCGTGAACACTTTACATTGGAAATTGACCCAGAAGACACTGATAAGGGTGCTTATCCTTACTACATGTTGAAGGAAATTGATGAACAAGCGGTCGTTGCTCGCAACATTGCTGCTCATTACTTCGATGAAGAGGGACAGTTGCAAGGAATCGGTTGTGCCATCACCGACAAGATGAAGGAAGCGGACCGCCTGTACATTGTGGCAGCTGGAACTTCGTACCACGCCGGTTTGGTTGGAAAGCGTTACTTCGAACAATGGGCGCAGATTCCAACGGAAGTGCACATTGCTTCGGAATTTGCTTATGACCAACCAATGTTGTCAGCTAAGCCATTCTTTATCTTCTTGTCTCAGTCTGGTGAAACGGCTGATTCTCGTGAAGTGTTGGATAACGTCAAGAAGCAGGGCTTCCCAGCCTTGACGTTGGCCAACGTGATGAATTCAACGTTGACCCGCGAAGCTGATTTTGCCTTGCCAGTCTTGGCTGGCCCAGAAATCGCCGTGGCCTCAACCAAGGCCTATACAGCCCAAGTTTTGGTTCAAGCCATCTTAGCTTCAGCCTTGGGGAACCCTGGTTTTGATTTGAAGGCCGAATTGGCTAAGGTTGCTGTTGAAATTTCAGCTATCACGGACGAAAAGGAAACCTTTAAGAAGATTGCCGAAACGGCCTTAAAGGACCAAAAGTCAGCCTTTTATATCGGTCGTGGCTTGGATGCTGCGGTTGCTTTGGAAGCGGCTTTGAAGTTGAAAGAAATCTCTTACGTGCAGACAGAAGGATTTGCAGCCGGGGAATTGAAGCACGGTACGATTTCTTTGATTGAGGATGGCACACCGGTCTTCGCATTGTTGACGCAGAAGAAAACGGCCGGATTACTCCGTGGTGAAGTGGCTCAGGTTGCTGCCCGTGGTGCTAATACGGTTGTGATTGCTTCAAAGAGCTTGACTAAGGATGGCGATGCTTTTGTTTTGCCTGAAGTGGAAGAATTGTTAATGCCAATCTTGGCTGTTATCCCAGCCCAATTGATTGCTTATTATGCAACATTGGACCGCCATTTGGATGTTGATCGTCCTCGTAACCTGGCAAAATCAGTCACGGTTCAATAAAGTGTTTGGCTGCCCAATCATCAAAAAACAACACTAGTAACCAAAATGTCGGCGAATTTTAGCCGGCATTTTTTTGTTTGCCCGCTTTTTTCTGGTAAAATAGTGAGGAATGAATTAAATGACGAAAGTCGGACGGAGACAAAACGATGAACCTGTTGGCAAAGGTATTTTCACATAAAAAGAAACATTTAGTCGGTCATCACTTGGTCTTAAATGAATTAAAGATTCCAAAGCACTTAGCCATTATTATGGATGGAAATGGTCGTTGGGCCAAAAAACGGCATATGCCCCGGGTTGCGGGTCATAAGCAAGGGATGGAGACGGTCAAGACGGTTACTAAATTAGCCTCTTCTGCTGGTGTCTCGGTTTTGACACTCTATGCCTTTTCAACGGAAAATTGGTCCCGACCCAAGGATGAGGTTTCCTTTTTAATGAAGCTACCGGTCACTTTCTTTGATACCTTTGTGCCAGAGCTAATTGAACAAAACGTTCGGGTGGAAACCATTGGTGATATTAATGCCTTGCCCGAAGCAACCAAAAAGGCGGTTTACGACGCTAAGGAACAAACCAGTCAAAATACTGGGATGGTTTTGAACTTTGCCTTGAACTATGGTGGCCAAAAAGAAATTGTTGATGCCGCAGCTGTACTGGCTAAAAAGGTGCAGGAAGGCGAAATGGCGGTTGAAGACATTAACCCAGCGGCCTTTGCTGCTGAATTAACGACAGGCTTCTTAGGTGACTTGGCCGATCCTGATTTGATTATTCGGACCTCTGGTGAAGAACGACTCTCGAACTTCTTACCTTATCAGGCCGCCTATTCGGAGTTTTACTTTACGCCGGTTCTTTGGCCTGATTTTGACCAAGAACAGTTGGAATTGGCACTGGAGAGTTTTACCAAGCGTGATCGTCGCTTTGGTAAGGTCAGCTCATAAAATCAGTAATCACGACATCTAGTCACTACCCGGATGCAAAAGAGGGTGGCATAAACGAAAAAAAGATTTAAATTTTGAAAGTGAGAAATTCCGATGAAAACGCGGATTATTACGGCCGTTTTGGCCTTGATTGTTTTTATTCCCTTAATTATTATTGGGGACTTACCATTGCTAGTTTTGACCATTGCTTTGGGAATTGTGGCGATGAGTGAAGTTTTGAAGATGACCCACACGCTATTGGTTTCTTTTGAAGCCCTGATTTCTTATATCGGAGTTGTCGCTATCATCCTGCCGAAAGATTTTTGGCAAAGTGGCTTTTGGCCGGCAACGGTTAATAGCCAATCCGTGATTTACGGTCTGGCCTTTTTGTTCCTTGCTCGAACGGTTTTTGCTAAGAAGAGCTTTAATTTCCAGGATGCTGGTACGCTATTTTTGGCCATGGTTTATATTGGAACAGGATTCCACTATTTCTACTTGGCTGATTTCCGTGGTTTATCCGTCTTATTCTTCGGAATGCTTTTGGTTTGGTTGACAGATTCATTTGCTTACTTTGTCGGCAAAGCCTTTGGTAAACACAAGCTGTCACCGAACCTCTCACCTAACAAGACCTGGGAAGGTTCTGTTGGTGGGACAGTGATTGCGGTGGTTGTTGTGGTTACCTTGTATGCTTTGACCAATGCTTTGCCATATGCCGTCTGGGATTTGGTCATCATGGCTGTTTTGCTGTCAATCGCTGGTCAAATCGGCGATTTGATTGAATCTGCTTTGAAGCGTCACTTTGGCGTTAAGGATTCTGGCCGGATTTTGCCAGGCCACGGTGGTATCTTAGACCGCTTTGACTCGATGTTGGTCGTGATGCCCTTGATGGCTGTCTTGGGGATGCTTCAGTAACATCCAAAACCTGTTGTCTGGCTGCTTTTTTTCAGCTAAATTAGAACAAGAACTTTGTAGCTATTTTTAAGGATGAAATAAATGAACATCACTGCGATTATCGCTTTTTTGATTGTTTTTGGCCTGTTGGTCGGTTTCCATGAATTTGGACACTTTATTGTCGCCAAAAAATCAGGTGTCTTGGTTCGTGAATTTGCTATTGGCATGGGCCCAAAAATTTTATCATGGTATAAGAATCAAACGGCTTATACGATTCGTCTTTTACCCGTGGGTGGCTATGTGCGCATGGCGAGCGAGATGGAAAAGGATGAGCTCGAAGCTGGGCAGCGTTTTCGACTGGTCTTAAATCAGGCCGGCGAAGTTGAAATCATGGATGAGCGGGTTGACCAGGATGGCCCCGGCTTCTTTTTCCAAGTCGATTCAGCTGATTTGGTCCATGACATGACCATGACCGGTTACCGTCAGGATGAAGAAAACTTGCAAACGTTGACGGTTGCCCAAACGGCGATTAAGACCGACCAAGAGGGGATTACTACGCGTATTGCTCCCGCAAGCACGTGGGTTGAATCAGCGCCTGTTTGGAAACGGTTGTTGATTAACTTTGCGGGGCCGGCGATGAACTTTATTTTGGCTATTTTAGCTGCCGGAATCTTAAGTTTTGCCTTGCCTTCAGTTCACTTTAATGAACCAATTATTGGCCAGGTGGTCAAGAGTGAACCAGCCGCTCAGGCTGGTATCCAGCCTGGCGATAAGATTTTGGCAGTCAACGGTCAAAGCGTTCAGAGCTTTACTGATTTTGCTAATGAGGTGACGAAGAAGGCCGACCAATCACTGCAATTGAAAATCAGTCGGTCAGGCAAGACATTGAATAAAACTGTAACGCCTGAATTGATCGAGGTTTCAGGACAAAAACAAATTCGAATCGGGGTTGGGGTGAAAAGTTACCGCGATCCGCTGTCAAGAATTAAGTTTTCTCTCCTCAATACGGGTACATGGTTTACCCAAGTAGGTAACGGAATCAAGGATCTTTTTGTGGGTGGCTTTTCAATCAACAAACTGGGTGGCCCCGTGATGTTAGCCAAGACAACTGCCCAGGCATCGCACCAAGGATTTGTTACGGTGCTAGCCTTGCTGGGACTGCTATCGGTTAACCTGGGCTTAATCAATCTTTTACCAATTCCGCCATTAGATGGTGGTAAAATCTTTTTAGACCTTATTGAAGGAATCTTCAGGCGACCTGCGCCTGCCTGGTTAGCAACAACATTGACTGGTGCTGGAACAGCCTTGCTGGTTGTCTTGATGATCCTAGTGACCATTAAGGACTTGGGTCAATAATGATTTACAAATAATGTTATTCGCTTTTTCATGACAGGCCATTGCCTATTAATTAAAATTAGTCGAAAGAAGGACTTTATGAAACAATCACAGCTTTTCATGCCAACCTTGCGGGAGATTCCCGCTGACGCCGAAGTAAAATCACATCAGTTGCTCTTGAAGGCCGGTTACATTCGACCCGTTACAGCTGGAATGTTTGCTTACTTACCATTGGCAAAGCGTGTGTTGAACAAAATTGAAGCCATCATCCGTGAAGAAATGGATGCGGTGGATGCCAACGAAATGTTGGTGCCTGAAGTTTTGCCAGCTGAATTGTGGGAGCGGTCAGGCCGTTATGCGACTTACGGTCAGGATTTATATAAGTTTAAGAACCGTCAGGACCGTGATTTTATCTTGGGTCCAACGCACGAAGAGACTTTTACGGAACTTTTTGCTAACGATGTGAAGTCTTACAAGAAGTTGCCATTATTGGTTTATCAAATTCAAGCCAAGTTCCGTGATGAAGGTCGTCCACGTTTTGGCCTTTTGCGGACGCGTGAATTTATTATGAAGGATGCCTATTCATTCTCAGCTGATCAAGCTGGTTTGGATGCTGCCTTTACGAAGATGGAAGTAGCTTACGTGAAAATCTTTGATCGAATTGGCATTGATTACCGGGTAATCGTTGGTGATGCTGGTGCCATGGGTGGTTCTGATTCAAAGGAATTCTCAGCACCCGCAGCTGCTGGGGAAGACACGATTGTTTATTCTGATCAAAGCGAATATGCAGCTAACTTGGAAATGGCCAAGGATGCTTATGTTCGCCAGGAAAATCCACAAGAGGGTCAAGAATTAGCTGAATTACAAAAGATTGATACGCCAAATGCAAAAACGATTGCAGAATTGGCAGAACTTTTGGATGAGGATCCAGCTCAGCTAGTGAAGACAATCATGGTTATCACTCCTGACCAAGACTTGGTTGCTGTTGTGACAACTGGTGACTTTGAAGTGAACTTGGTTAAGGTCCAAAATCATTTGGGTTATCCAGAAGTTGAATTGGCCGATGAAGGATTGGTTAAGGAAACTGTTGGGGCATCATTTGGCTCATTAGGACCAGTTGGTTTGCCAGAAAACGTTCAATTACTGGTTGACGAGCGTGCCGCTGATTTGCTCAACTTTGCCGCAGGAGCCAATGAAGATGGCAAGCACCTCTTGAACGTGAACTGGGGTCGCGATGTTGAATTGGCTGATGACCAGGTTGCTGATTTTCGGACGGCAAAGGAAGGTGACCTTTCCGTTGACGGTAAGGGAAAGCTACAATTCACCAAGGGAATCGAAATTGGCCACATTTTCAAATTAGGAACAAAGTATTCAAAGGCCTTGGGTGCCCAAGTGCTTGATGAAAATGGCCGCAATACCGACATGATTATGGGTTCTTATGGCATTGGTGTTTCTCGTTTGTTGGCAGCGATTGCAGAACAAAAGAGTGACGACAAGGGATTGGTTTGGCCAGCAAGTGTTGCGCCATTCGATGTTCACCTTGTGCCCATCAACTTGAAGGATGATGGCCAGGCCAAGGTCACGGCTGAATTGGAAGCTTCATTGACTGACCAAGGATTAGAAGTCTTGGTTGATGACCGTAAGGAACGTCCAGGTGTCAAGTTCGCCGATGCTGATTTGATTGGTTTGCCAATCCGCATTACGATTGGTAAGAAGGCTGGTGAAGGGATTGTGGAAGTCACTGTCCGTGGTACCCAATCTGAATTTGAAATGCGTATTTCAGAAGTAAATGAATCGATTGCTGTCTTATTAGATGGGCAAGAAGATGCACAGTAAGTTTGACAAAAAGCCGATGTAGATCGGCTTTTTGCTGTCATAGAAAGGTTTTTGTATGCCGCTGAGCCCAAAAGAACAATTAGAACAATTACTCACCCAAACGAAGCAAGGGGAAGAGAACCGGGCGTATTTTCAAGGTGGGTACTTAAAGGCGGTTGAGGTTAATCCGGTTGAAAAGTCTTGGCGCTTTGTCTTGGCAGTAAATCAGGTTTTGCCATTCCAGGTTTATCTGAGCTTTTCCCAAGGTCTAAAAGGAAACTTCCAACACGTTTCCTCAGTTGATTTGGCTATTGAAGCGGCTGATATAACCGTTAGCGACGAAGTGATTCGCGACTATTTTCACCTCGCCTTGACCAAAACCAGTCTGCCTTTTGCCGTTGGGCAACAGTTAGCGGCTTCTTCTCAAATCAATTTGGCGAAAGACCGTCAGGTATTGATTGCCACGGCAATGCCTAATTTGGCTGGTGCCATGACGAAAAACATTTTGGCTGAATTACAGAGTGTCTATCAAAGTTTTGGCTTGCCTGATTTGGCCTTTGCCATCCAAATCGACGAAAAGATGCAGGAAAAGTTGTCGCAAGATTACCAGTCTCACCATCAGGCTGTTCAAGAAAGTATCAATCAGGCCATTGAAAAGGCCAATGCGGCCAAGCCAAAGAAGTCTGCATCTGGGGTTGCACTGCGCCTTGGCCGCGCTATTAACGCGGATATCCCGGTCACTCGCTTAGAGGAAATTGATGGTGAGGAGTCGCGGGTCGTCGTTGAAGGCTTTGTCTTTGCCGATGAAGTTCGCGAATTGCGGTCTGGTCGTAAATTAATGACCTTAAAGATTACGGACTACTCTTCATCAATTACGGCGAAGAAGTTTTCAAATAATGAGCAGGACGAGGCTGTCTTCGATCAATTAAAGGCGGGTCAGTGGGTGAAGGTCCGAGGAAACGTGCAAGAAGATACCTACGCTCGCGAATTAGCCTTAAACATCTATGACCTTCAAGTCGTTGACCACGAAAAGCGATCCGAACCCTATGAGGGCGAGGAAAAGCGCATCGAACTGCATGCTCACACCAATATGTCTGGGATGGATGCGGTCACTGATTTTAACGGTTTGGCCGGCCTTGCTGAAAATTGGGGCCAGACGACGCTGACGGTCATGGACAACGGCAACGTTCAAGGGTATCCAACGGCGATTGCTGCGGCCAAAAAGCATAATTTGAAAATGATTTATGGTATGGAAGCCAACGTCGTTGAGGATGGTGATCCGATTGCCTATAACACCAAAGACTTAGACCTTTTGGCTAAGGACCAAACCTATGTCGCCTTCGATTTGGAAACGACGGGGTTGTCGGCCGTTTCGGACCGAATTATTGAATTATCGGCCGTGAAGATGGAACTGGGGAACGTGGTTGACAAGTTCTCAGAATATATCAATCCTGGTTTCCCACTGTCCGAATTTACGACGAACCTAACGTCGATTACCGATGCCATGGTGGCTAACGCCAAACCCGAAAAGGATGTGATTAATGCCTTTCGGGAATGGGCCGCTGGGACAATTTTGATTGGTCATAACGTGACTTTTGATGTGGATTTCTTGAATGCTACCTATGACCGATATAATGAAGAAGCGATTTCAAATCCTGTGATCGATACGTTGACCCTAACGCGTTGGCTGTATCCCGACTATAAGTCTTACCGTTTGGGTACTTTAGCCAAGAAGTTTAGTATCGAGTTGGAGCAGGCCCACCGCGCTATTTACGATGCCGAAACGACCGGCCACTTGGCTTGGAAGTTACTAAAAGAGGCTAAGGAACGCTTTGACCTATCAAATCTGAATCAGTTAAACGACCATATGCTCGATGGTGGGGCTTGGCGTCATGGCCGGCCATTTCACCTGTCCGTCTTGGTACAAAATGAGACTGGTCTAAAAAATTTGTATCGCCTGGTTTCGGAATCAAACGTTCTCTACTTTAACAAGGTGCCACGGATTCCGCGGTCCGTTCTGGTTAAATATCGGGAGGGGCTGTTGATTGGAACCGGCGATACTGATGGTGATGTGATTGTCACGCTGATTGAAAAGGGTTACCAAGCGGCTAAGAAAAAAGCTGCTTTTTACGATTACTTGGAAATTCAGCCATTGGCGAATTATCAGCCAATGTTGGATAGCCAACTGATTGCCAATAAAAGTAAGCTGGAAAAGCTGATCAAGGAAATGATTCAGCTTGGTCAGGAATTGAATAAGCCGGTTGTGGTAACGGGCGACGTCAAGTATACGAACCCCGAAGACAAAATTTATCGAAGCATTCTGATTGGATCACAACCAGGAAATCCGTTGAACCGAACAAACTTGCCGGATTTGCACTTCCGCACAACCCAAGATTTGCTTGACCAGTTTGATTTCTTGGGTGAGGATGAGGCCAAGCAAGTCGTCATCGCGAACACGCACGCCATTGCAAATCAGGTGGAGGATATTTCACCGTTGAAGGAGGGATCGTTTCCACCTAAGATTCCAGAAGCCGGTGATGAATTACGCGAAAAGACCTTTGCTGCTGCCAAGGAAGCTTACGGTGATCCACTGCCCGAGTTGATTCAAGAACGAATCGACCGGGAGTTGAAGTCAATTATCGGTAATGGCTTTGCGCCGCACTACATGATTGCCCAACGTCTGGTGGCTAAGTCCAATAAGGATGGCTACCTGGTTGGTTCTCGTGGATCGGTTGGATCATCCTTCGTGGCCACGATGTCTGGAATTACCGAAGTTAATCCCTTGCCACCACATTATCGGTCGGCTCATGGCGATTACTTTGAGTTAGCCGATGAAAAGAAGTATGGTTCGGGCTATGATTTGCCTGATAAGGAAGACCCAAACCATCCTGGTGAAATGCTGATTGGTGACGGGCAAAATATTCCTTTCGAAACCTTCATGGGCTTCACCGGAAATAAGGTCCCTGATATCGATTTGAACTTCTCGGGTGACTACCAGCCGATTGCCCATAACTATATGAAGGTGATGTTCGGGGAAAAGAAGGTTTACCGTGCCGGCACGATTGCGACCGTGGCTGAAAAGACGGCCTTTGGTTATGTGAAGGCCTACGAACGTGACCATGATAAGCATTACCGTGGTGCCGAAGTAGAACGGTTGGCTTCCGGGATTACCGGGGTCAAGCGAACGACGGGGCAGCACCCCGGTGGTATTCTAATTGTTCCAGCCGACTATGATATTTATGATTTCACGCCGGTGCAATATCCAGCCGATGACCAAACGGCCTTGTGGCAAACGACCCACATGGATTATCATTCCATTCACGATAATCTTTTGAAGATGGATATTCTGGGACATGATGATCCCACGATGGTCCGGACGCTGAAGGATTTGTCCGGGATTGACCCACAGTCAATTCCAGCTAATGACCCCGGCGTTTTGAGCCTCTTTACCTCAACCGAGGCCTTAGGGGTAACACCTGAGCAAATTAATTCGAAGACCGGGACCCTTGGGTTGCCGGAATTTGGAACGAACTTTGTGCGGGGCATGCTGGAAGATACACAACCACACACCTATTCGGAATTGTTACAGATTTCTGGTCTGTCTCACGGAACGGATGTGTGGTTGGGGAATGCTCACGACTTAGTTGAAAACGGAACAGCCACAATCGCGACGGTGATTGGAACCCGTGATAAAATTATGACTGATTTGATTGGTTATGGACTGCCTTCAGAAGATGCCTTTAACATTATGGAAAAGGTTCGAAAGGGTAAGGGCATTACTGATGAGTACCAGGCACTGATGCGCAAGCATGAGGTGCCGGAGTGGTATATCGAATCTTGTTTGAAGATTAAGTATATGTTCCCTCGGGCCCACGCGGCGGCCTACGTGTTGATGGCGCTGCGGATTGCCTACTTTAAGGTCTACTTCCCAGCGGTCTATTACGCGACTTATTTTTCAGTCCGGGCTTCGGCCTTTGATGTAGTTGCCATGGCTCGTGGTAAGGAAGCGGTTAAATCAGCCATCGCCAAGATTCGTGACCTCGGTAATGATGCCACCAAGGGTGACCAAGATTTGCAGACCGTATTAGAGATGGCCAATGAGGCCTTAGAACGGGGAATTTCCTTTAAGATGGTCGATCTTTACCAATCAGAAGCGACGGATTGGGTCATTGATGGTAATGAATTAATCCCACCGTTTTCAACGATTCCTGGTTTGGGTGACAACGTGGCCAAGCAAATTGTGGCAGCCCGTGCCGAAAAGAAGTTTATCAGTAAGGAAGACTTGAAAAAGCGGGGGAAGGTCTCCCAGACCATCATTGAGTTCTTAACGTTGCACTCGGTCATCTCGGACTTGCCGGATGAAAATCAGTTGTCTTTGTTTGACTTTTAGGTCAGGCTATCAGATGGTTCGTGTCTACTTTTTAGATAGGGCTGTCGGGTGGTTGATACTTGATTTTCAAGTAGGGCAGTCAGACAGGTTACGTTTTTTTCTAGGCAAGACCACCAGATAGTCAACGTCTGCTTTTGAAGTAAGACTGTCAGAACGCTAATGTTTGATTTTTCAGCAGGACCGTGAGATAGTTAAGACAAAAGTGCACCACTGCTGTGGCGGATATCAGCAGTTATCAAAAAAATAAGAAAAGGAGCCGGCGCTTTGCCAGCCGGATATCATGCAATCATTTTTTAAACTCAAGGAAAACAACACCACGGTGCGCCGTGAAGTGGTTGCCGGGATTACGACTTTCGTGTCCATGGCTTACATTTTCTTCTTGAACCCACAAATTTTAGGACAAACGGGGATGCCGGCTTTGGCTGTCTTCGTGGCAGCCATTATCGTTGCTGTTTTTGGAACCTTGGCGATGGGCTTGTATGCCAACGTCCCCTTTGCCCTAGCTCCCGGAATCGGGATGCAGGCCTACTTCACTTATACCATTGTCTTTGGCTTTGGCTTTAAATGGCAACAGGCTTTGGCCATCGTCTTCTTGGTTGGAATTTTGGATGTCATTATTACGCTAACCCATGGTCGTCAAGCAATTGTGAAAGCCATTCCAACTGAGTTAAAGGCCGCAATCGGTGGTGGGTTAGGTGTCTTTGTAACCTATATTGGTTTGAAGAATGCCGGCTTCATCAACTTTGTGATTGACGGCAACAACTTGATTACCGTTAACGATAAGGCCTACAATGGTGGGTCAGTTCACGGACCATTGACTTCATTGTTGGCCTCTGGTGGGGTAACGCCAGAATTAACGAAGTTTACGCAATCACCAGCACTTTTGGCCTTGATTGGCTTGCTTTTGTTGACCTTTATGTTGATTAAAAAGGTCCCAGGTGCATTTTTGATTACGTTGGTTGCAACGACTTTGATTGGTATCCCAATGGGTGTGACAGACGTGCATATGTCAGCAGCCACCTCTTTACCACACGCTTTTTCTGAATTTTCATCAACCTTTGGTGCTGCCTTTGGGCCACACGGCATGCAGTCACTCTTTGGTACTTGGCAAAAGACCATTTTGGCGGTCGTTACGATTTTCGCCATGGGCTTGACTGGCTTGTTTGATGCCATTGGAACTTTGATTGGAATTGGTAACCAGACGGGTATCTTCTCCAAGGAAGATCAAGAAGCCTTTGTTGCTGATAACTCCTTCAATTCTAAGATGGATAAGGCTTTGGTCGTTGATACCTTTACGACGACCTTGGCTGGGGCTGTTGGAACTTCGAATACAACAACTTTTATTGAATCAGCGACCGGGGTCGCCGCGGGTGGTCGAACTGGTTTGGCCAACGTAGTGACTTCAGTTGGCTTCCTGTTGATGCTCTTTTTGGCACCATTGGTCTCAATTGTGCCAACGGCCGCCATTGCACCGCTTTTGATTGTAGTTGGAATCATGATGATGGCTGAATTTAAGAAGATTGATTGGGCGGATTTGGCGGTTGCCTTGCCAGCCTTCTTTACGTCAATTTTCATGGCCTTCTCTTATTCAATTTCTTATGGAATTGCCGCCGGCTTTATTTTCTATATTATGGTTAAGATTGCTCAAAAGCAATTTAAGACGTTGTCACCAATCTTGTTGGTGATTACCGCCTTCTTCTTAATTAATTTTATCCTGATTGCCATTATTTAAAGCAAATCAGGATTGAAAGATGACTTTGGTCGTCTTTTTTTGTTGGCAAATTTTGGTCCTGATTTTACAGAAAGAAGACTTTTACCAAGCGATTCAGACCGTTTTTTGCTATAATAGAGCTATGAAATATGGAACAGTAAAAATTTGGCAAGCCGAACGCGGCTATGGCTATATCACACCCGATCAAAAGGGACCGGACGTTTACGTCCACTTTAACGGCATTGCTGGAGATGGTTTTAAATCTCTCCACCAGGGGCAACGAGTAGCTTATGTCCTGGTTCAAGGCAAGGACGCTTTTCAAGCTGCTCAAGTCCGGGTTATCGACGGAAAGGACTAAGCATGGCGGAAAAAGAACGGTTTTTATCAAAGCAGGACGTTTACCAGGGTAAGATTTTCTCTGTTGAGAAGCGCCAGGTGGAACTTGCTGACGGTAGTCAGGCGCAACGCGATATCGTGCACCATGCCTTGGCCGTTGGTATCTTGCCATTAGTAGATGCCGATCACGCTATTTTAGTTCGTCAATGGCGCGCTGCAGCTGATGACTTTGTCCTAGAAATTCCGGCTGGAAAAGTAGACAATCGCGACCATGGTAACGAAGAGGAATCTGCACGACAGGCAGCTATCCGGGAATTGAACGAAGAGATTCGTTTTCATCCTCGTTCTTTGACTAAGTTTGCGACCGTTTATGAAGCCATTGGCTTTACGGATGCAAGAATTGTCCTTTACCTGGCAACCGATATGACGGCTCTAGCAAATGATGATCAACTGCCACAGGACCACGGGGAATCTTTAGACCTATTGACGGTTTCCCATGATGAAATGACCGTACTGTATCAACGAGGTGAACTCAATGATCAAAAGACATTGACGGCTTATTTCTATTGGACAAATTGGAGATTAACAAATGGCAAATAATCATTTTTTCACCCGGTCACGGCAAAGCCGTGAAGATAAGAAGCGGGCAAAGATGCGTCGACAGGTTGAACGCGAATATGAAAAGGCTCATCCGGATGAAATCACAGTGGTAGAACCAGAAAATCGAGCCGAGATGCGCTTGACGAAAAAAGGCCGCTTTGAACTCGGATCAAATGGTGAATTAACGGAAAAGGGTAAGACGGACCGCCTAGCATACCGCTATAACCGTGGCATGATTTTTGTGGCGGCTTTGATTGTCTTGACTTATCTCTTCTTTTTCTTTGTCAACTTTAATTAAAAATCAGTGAGGACATCTACTTTGAAAGTTGGAATTATTACCCCAATGCCGGAAGAAAAAAAGGCATTGACGAATGCTATTCAAAACCCCGTCGAAAAAAGCTTTGCTGATTTAACAGTTTTGGTCGGTGAATATGCCGGTCAAGAAATCTTTTTAGCGGAATCAGGGATTGGTAAGGTTGCTGCCGCAACGGCAACGACGATTTTGACCCAGGTCTTCCATGTGGACGTGGTCATCAACACCGGTTCTGCCGGTGCATTGCAGCCGAAATTGGCTATTGGTGACTTGGTCATCGGTACGAAGTTGACATACTTTGATGCCGACGTCACAGTCTTCGGCTATGATTTTGGTCAGTTGCCAGCCCAACCAGCCTACTTCGAGGCTGATGCGGATTTGGTTAAAGCATTTGAGGCCTTGACGGATAGCCAGGCTGGTTTGATTGTGTCTGGTGATAGCTTTGTTCAGCAGGACAAAAAAGAAGAAATTAAACAACACTTCCCCAAGGCCCTCTTGGCCGAAATGGAAGGGGCAGCCGTTGCGCAGGTCGCAACGCGCTTTAACGTGCCGTTTATTGTTTTGCGGGGCGTTTCTGATTTGGCCAATGGTGAATCATCTGTGACCTTTGATGAGTTTGTTGTCGAGGCCGGCCAAAAA
This sequence comes from Gorgythion begga, assembly GCA_018250975.1. Taxonomy (NCBI): domain Eukaryota; kingdom Metazoa; phylum Arthropoda; class Insecta; order Lepidoptera; family Hesperiidae; genus Gorgythion; species Gorgythion begga. Next base: position 19,985 of record DWTH01000016.1, read on the forward strand.
TCAGCCCAGTTATTACTGGCTTACCTGGATTCATTGTCTGCCTAAAGAGCGGACAGCCAGCGATCGAAAATATTTGAAAACAGAGGATAAAAAATCATGATTGCAGTTTATAATCAAGCAGCAGTTGGCGATATTTTGATGTTAACCTTTGCCCCAGCAACGGGGAAGGTTGCCCAAGAAACCAAGGGGCAGGTGACCAAGGTTGTCGATGCCGAAAGTAAGCAAACATTGGGCATCAACATTGAAGGTGTCGGTGCAGCTTTGGCATTGACCGACCAAGCTGGTCAAGTCTTTTTGACGGAAAGCCAAGTGGCACAAGTTAACCAGATTTTGCAGGATGCTGGTTTTGACGATGCTATTGCCGTTGAACAATCAAACTTGGTTGTGGGCGAAGTTATTTCAATGACTGCTCACCCTGATTCTGATCACCTGCACGTGACACAGGCAAACGTTGGCAATGGTGAAAGCCTCCAAATCGTTTCTGGTTCCCCGAATATGCAAGAAGGAATCCGTGTCGTGGTTGCTAAACCTGGTTCGATGATGCCTTCAGGTGCCATTATTTGGGATGGTGCTTTGCGCGGTGTACCGTCAGCCGGCATGATTGTTTCTGGCCGCGAATTGAAGTTGCCAGGGGCACCTGATAAGCCAGGAGCCTTGGTTTTGCCAGCTGACTTTGGCCAAATTGGTCAGGCTTTTGATTTTGCTGCTGCCCAAAGTTTGTATGCGGACGGCTTGATTGATACAAACTATTAAGAGGGGCGACTGTCATGTCAGAGAAGTATTATTTTATCGGGATTAAGGGGACTGGGATGGGACCTCTTGCCCAAATTTTACATGACCAAGGCAACGAGGTCTTAGGGTCAGATATTGACCAGTTCACTTATACGCAAGCGCCATTGGAGCAAGCGGGCATTAAGATTTTACCTTTTGACGCAAACAACGTCTTGGATAATCTGGATGCAATTTTTATCCGAGGTAATGCCTTTGAGGATGACCAGGTGGAAGTCCAGGCAGCATTGCAGGCTGGGGTCAAGATGATTTCTTATCCAGAGGCCGTTGCCAAGCAAATTGATCAGGCCACAACCATTGCGGTTGCTGGGGCCCACGGTAAAACTTCAACCACCGGTCTTTTATCACATGTCTTTAAGAATGTTGCGAAGACATCTTACTTGATTGGAGATGGAACCGGTCACGGTGTGGCGGATTCTGATTTCTTTGTTTTGGAAGCCGATGAATACCGGCGCCACTTTGCGCCATACCACCCAGACTATGCCATTTTGACCAACATTGACTTTGACCATCCGGACTATTACCACGATTTGACAGATGTTCGCTCGGCCTTTGTTGATTTTGCTAAGGGTGTTAAAAAGGGTATTGTGGCTTGGGGCGACGATTCGAGCTTGCAAAATTTGGGTGTTGACGTGCCCGTTTATTACTACGGTGATCAGGCCGGTCGTGATGACTTCTTGATTAGTGATGTCAAGAAGACGACCTCTGGTTCAACTTTTTCAGTGAACTTTAAGGGGCAGGACTTGGGCGAGTTCGCGATTCCAATTTTTGGTCAGCATAACGTCTATAATGCGACAGCGGTGATTGCCGTTGCTTACCTGGAGGGGTTGGACTTGGCGAATGTCCGCGCACACTTGTTGACTTATCCTGGGGTGAAACGCCGCTTCTCCGAAAAGAAGGTCCAAGATATTGTTATTATCGATGACTACGCCCACCATCCAACAGAAATTCAGGCAACGATTGATGCCGCCCGGCAGAAGTATCCAACGAAGGAAATTGTGGCGGTCTTCCAGCCGCACACCTTTACCCGGGTAATCGCTTATAAGGACGAATTTGCGCAAGCTTTGCAGGCGGCCGATACTGTTTACTTGACGCCAATCTTTGGTTCTGCCAGAGAAAGCAAGGGGACGGTTTCCGCCCAAGACATCGCCGATGCTTTGCCAAATGGCGCTGTTGTCTTGAAGGAAGACGATGTTTCACCATTGTTGAAGCACCATGATGCTGTCTTGGTCTTCATGGGGGCCGGTGATATTCAAAAGTACGAGTACGCTTATGAAAAATTGCTTGGTCAAACTTTGCCTGATTTGAATTAAGGGCCATCCTTTAATCTAAGATTAAGATTTTTTTGTTATCATATAGATAGAAAAAATTAACAATACCAATGGGAGGTATCTGATGGATAATTTTGATATGAACGCTCGCCGCGATGTGACGGGCGCTGATGAAGGCATGAAGTCCTTCTTCCAGCGTGTTTATGGCTATATGGCAATTGCCTTGGCTGTAACGGCCGTTGCAGGCTACGTCGTTCAACATTTCTTTTTGCAACAAGTTGCCCAACTCTTTTTGGGTAGCTGGATTGGGATGGCGGCGGTTGTTGTCGTTGAATTGGTCATTGTGGCCATGATTCGTAGCGCTTCATTCGCGAATAATCCCTCAAAGGCCTTCGGTCTTTTGATGGCCTTCTCGGCCGTCCAAGGCTTAACGCTTGGTTTGATTTTGGCCGTTTATACGGCCGCTTCAGTTGGCGCTGCCTTTATCTCAACTGCGGCATTGTTTGCCGGAATGGCTGCCTATGGCTACTTCTCAAAGAAGTCGATGGCTTCAATGGGTCCAATCCTCTTTGGTTCATTGATTGGGATTATCGTGGCATCAGTGATTAACATTTTCATCGGTTCTTCAACCATGCATTTGTTGATTTCAGTGGCAACTGTTATCGTGTTCGCTTTGTACACAGCTTACGACAACAATACATTGCGTCAAGTTTATGTTCAATTGTCAGCTAATGGTGCTAGTGAAGCTCAGACAACCGGCTTGGCCGTGTCAGGGGCTTTGATGCTCTATCTTGATTTCATGAACATTTTCTATGCTTTGATCCAACTTTTCGGCGATAACCGAAATTGACACGTCAGAAAAACTAACATTGCTCGCTTCGGCGAGCTTTTTTTGTGCTAAACTACAAACAAGTTAAATAAGGACTAACCAATGACTAAAAAACTACTCTTAATTGATGGGAATTCGCTGGCGTTTCGGGCTTTCTACGCGATGTACCAACAGCTAGACCGAATGGTAACACCGGAAGGATTACACACCAATGCCCTCGTGGCTTTTAATAACTTTTTAGAATCAATCGTCTTACCAATGCAACCTGACTTCGCTCTTGTTGCTTGGGATGCCAAATCAGGTAAGGAAACCTTTCGCGGTGACCTCTATGCCGACTATAAAAGTGGTCGGGATAAGACGCCGGTTGAATTTAAGGAACAATTTCCTTACCTTCGTGAAATGGTCTTGGCCCATGGCCTTCACAATTACGAGCAAAATGGGTTGGAAGCAGACGATATCATTGGAACACTGTCACGGGAAGGAGAAAAAGCGGGTGATGATGTCATCATCATTACTGGAGACCAAGATTTGACGCAGTTGGCCACCGTTAAGGTGACTGTAAAAATTACAAAAAAAGGTGTTACTCAGATTGAAGAATACACACCCGCTTATATCCAAGAAAAGTTCGGACTGACACCGGCACAGATTATCGATAAAAAAGCCTTGACTGGTGATACTTCTGATAATTATCCAGGCGTAACAAAGGTTGGTGAAAAGACAGCCTTGAAGTTATTAACTGAATACCATGACTTGGATAACTTATACGCCCACGTTGACGACATGAAGAAATCCAAGATGAAGGAAAACTTGATTGCGGATAAGGAAGTTGCTTACCGGGCGCAGAAGTTGGCCACGATCATTACGGATGCTGATTTATCAATTTCCTTGGATGACCTGGCCTACAATGGTCCAAAAACCAAGGGCTTGGTTGAACTGTTTGAAAGTTTACATTTCAAATCAGCACTGGCCAAGCTGAAGGCGCACCAATTGGTCGGTCAAGATGATGCTTCCGTTGAGGAGGCTGAGTCACAAAGCGCCAACTTCCACCCAGTGAAGGAGTTGGACGAAGCGGCCCTAGCTAATCTTGCCAAGGCAGATACTTTAGCCATCCAAATTGATACAGATGCAGATAATTATCATACGGCCGACATGCTCGCTTTTGCTATTGGTAATGATGATTTGGGGTATTTTGCTAGTCGTGACTTTACCTGGTTTGAAAATCTAACACTACGTGACCTGATTGAAAATCCAGAACAGAAGTTACGTCTCTTCAATGCCAAGGAAGTTTGGGTATTGATGCACCGCTTGGACCTGACGCTTGCTGGGGTCGATTTTGACTTTATGCTCGTCGCCTATCTGCTCGATACGGTTGGCAATGACAACGTCTTATCAACGTTGGCCGCCCGCTTTGGTTTGTATCTACCAGCCGATGAAGATTTTTATGGCAAGGGTGCTAAGTTCTCTGTACCAACCGATGATCAAGAAGTCTTTGATCACCTCGGCCATAAAGCAGAAGCGCTTTATGGCTTACGTGACAAGGCCTTTGAGGAATTGGCTGAGCACAAGCAGACGGATCTCTACCATGATATCGAGTTGCCACTGTCATTCGTTTTGGCCAAGATGGAAGCCCAGGGATTTGCCGTCAAAGAAGACCGTCTGGAAAAGATGGGCCAGGAACTCGACGAAAAAATCAGCCAACTCAAAGAAGGAATTTACCAAATTGCCGGGGAAGAATTTAACATTAATTCAACCAAGCAGTTAGGAACGTTGCTCTTTGAAAAGATGAACTTGCCAGTGATTAAAAAGACAAAAACCGGTTATTCAACCGCCGTTGAAGTCTTGGAGGAACTGGCACCGCAGGCGCCAATTGTTAGCCATATTCTTGAGTACCGGCAACTGGCAAAGATTAAGTCAACTTATGTTGATGGCCTCATGGCCGTTGTTGATCAAGCCGACCAGAAAATCCACACCCGGTTTTTACAGACGTTGACTCAGACCGGCCGACTGTCATCAGTTGATCCGAACCTGCAAAACATTCCGATGCGGACGGAGGAGGGGCGTAAAATTCGCCACGCCTTTGTTCCCAGTCATCCCGATTGGTTGATTTTCGGAGCCGATTACTCGCAGATTGAATTACGAGTTTTGGCCGCCATCACCGGTGATCCAAACATGAAGAAGGCCTTCATGGAGGATGACGATATTCATGCCGAGACGGCTCGCGCCGTCTTTGGTCTGAAGGCAGATGAGCCGGTTGATGCCAACCATCGAAGGACAGCCAAGGCTGTCAACTTCGGAATCGTCTATGGTATTTCTGATTTTGGCTTATCAAAGAACCTTGGCATTTCACGCAAGGATGCCAAGTCCTTTATCGAAACCTATTTCAAAGAGTTTCCTAAGATTCATGGTTGGATGGAACAAATTAAGGAGCAGGCTCATCAAGATGGTTTTGTTGAAACAATTGAACATCGCCGTCGTTACCTGCCCGAGATTAATGCTAAGAACTTCAACCGCCGGTCATTTGCTGAACGAACAGCGATGAATTCGCCAATCCAAGGTTCGGCGGCTGATATTATCAAAATTGCCATGATTAAGGTTGACCAGGCCTTAACCAAGGAGGGCTTGCAAGCTAAAATGCTTTTGCAGGTTCACGATGAACTGGTCTTTGAATGTCCGAAAGAGGAGTTAAAGCAAGTACGAAAGTTAGTAACCTCCGTGATGGATTCCGCCGTTTCTTTGTCCGTACCATTGAAAGTTGAGGACCATGCCGGTCCAACCTGGTACGAAGCCAAGTAAGGTGGTCATCACCAGCTGAAAGGAGTTTTTCATGTCCAGTTCTGAATTGCAACGTAACCGAGCCGTTTTACCGATGTCAACCGTCCGCGAGTTGACCCTGCTAACCGACCGCCAGATTCGTTACTACGAACAGCACGAATTAATCACTCCGAAACGGGGTAAGGGTGGTCAACGCCGTTTTTCTTTAAACGATATTGATCGGCTCCTGCAAATTAAGGACTACCTCGATGCTGGTGACTCTACCGCGGATATTAAAGAACTTTTTGCCAAGGCCGAACGGAAAAATCAGCAACAGGTCAGCGTTGATAGTAGCCTGCGCCGCTCGTTGCAAGATGAATTTGCTCAAATCGCCCGCTTTAATACTCACTGATTGTTCAGTTGATTACCCCAATAAAATATATTTTGAATTAAAATTGTTAATTAAAAAATGATGCCCAGCTGGTCAGCTTGGTTGGAGAAAGCCTTCAGCCAAGAAAAAAATGTACCCACTATAGCAGCCAAGTAAAGGAGTTTCTAATGGCAAAACCTTCTTACACCAAAGCAGACATTAAGCAAATCGTTCAAGACGAACAAGTTGAATTCATTCGCGTGACATTCACTGACGTTTTGGGCGCTATCAAGAACGTTGAAGTGCCAGTTTCACAATTGGACAAGGTCTTAGACAATGACCTGATGTTCGACGGTTCTTCAATTGAAGGATTCGTTCGGATTAACGAATCTGATATGTACCTCTATCCTGATTTGTCAACGTTTATGATTTTCCCATGGGCGACTGACGAACATGGTGGAAAAGTTGCCCGTTTGATTGCGGACGTGTACTCAAAGGATCGGACACCATTTAAGGGTGATCCACGAATTGCCTTGAAGGATGCCGTTGCTCGTGCCGAAGCCGAAGGCTTTACTGCCTTCAACGTTGGTACGGAACCTGAATTTTTCTTGTTCAAATTGGATGAAAAGGGTGAACCAACCATGGAATTAAACGACCATGGAAACTACTTCGACTTGGCCCCATTGGACCGCGGTGAAAACGTTCGTCGTGAAATCGTCTTGACGCTTGAAAAGATGGGCTTTGAAGTTGAAGCAGCCCACCACGAAGTTGCTGCTGGTCAGCACGAAGTTGACTTCAAGTACTCAGATGCCGTTGACATGGCCGACAAGATTCAGACTTTCAAGTTGGTTGTAAAGACAATCGCTCGTAAGAACGGCTACTATGCAACATTCATGCCAAAGCCTGTCTCAGGTATTAACGGTTCAGGAATGCACACGAACATGTCTCTGTTTGACAAGGATGGTAACGTCTTTGATGGCCACGATGCTGACAAGAACTTGGGCTTGTCTGACACAGCCATGCACTTCTTGGGCGGTGTCTTGAAGCACGCTCCTGCCTTGACTGCCTTGGCGAACCCAACGGTTAACTCATACAAGCGTTTGACTCCTGGCTTTGAAGCCCCTGTTTATGTTGCTTGGTCAGCATCAAACCGGTCACCAATGGTTCGAGTGCCAGCCTCACGTGGATTAGCAACTCGTTTGGAATTGCGTTCAGTTGACCCAACAACAAACCCTTACACGGTTTTGGCTGCAATCTTGTCAGCTGGCTTGGATGGTATCGACAACAAGTTGGAGCCATCAGCTGCTGTTGATAAGAATATTTACTTGATGGATGAAAATGAACGTAAGAAGGCTGGTATCGTGAACTTGCCTGATACGTTGTTGGCTGCCCTTGATGAATTGAGTAACGATGATGTTGTGATTGATGCTATCGGTACCCATATTACTGATAAGTTTATCGAAGCAAAGCGCATTGAATATACTTCATACCGCCAATTCGTTTCACAGTGGGAATTGGACAACTACTTTATGAACTACTAAGCAATACTTTTAAACCGGCATTAGCCGGTTTTTTTGATTGTTTTTTTTAATAAATCAGTTCTTGGCCTTTCTTATTTTAGGGTTGTGTTTCAAAAAGAGGCTGTCCTGTAAAGAAAAAATAATAGAATCAACGGCTAGGATGCTATTCTCGATCGAAGGTGGCGGCACAGTCCTTAGTCCGTGAACCGAGCAGTGACAATTTGTTAGCAACGGTAATGCTTGTTTGGGGAGAAAAAAGCAAAGAAGACTTTTTAACATATTTTTTGTTGGTTCCTAGCTGGTTCCTCCTTTGTGAACCTCATTGTGGCTTTTTCCGGTGTGATTTTAAATCACACCGGTTTTTTGATGTCCGAATTGAGTTGGGGTGGAATAACATGCTAAAATTCAAACCCCATTGTCAGTGGGAAAAGCAGGTCCTTGTCACCGATGGTAATTGGCTGGATACTGCCTGGTTTTTAATCAAAGCCACCAATAGAATTAAGGAATTAATTACACCATAATCATCAGCCAATTAAAAAAGTGGTGCACAGTATTTGTCAGCAAGGGCTAATATAAGAAATTCTTTTGATTTTTGTTTTGAATTTTATTATTTTGATTTAGTATGGTTTTTTTTATTTTATTAAAAATGGAAGCGCTTCCAAAAAGGTGGTATAATGAAGCTACAAAATTTAAGAAGGAGTTATTATGGAAAAAACTAAGTACGAAATCCCTCTTTTAGGCAAAAGGCAAATCTTTAATCTTACATTTGGATATTTTGGGTTGAATATGGCCTTTTTTTTACAGACATCACAAATGAGTAGAATTTTTCAAACGATTGGGACGGATCCCACTAAGTTAGGTTGGTTCTTTATTTTACCGCCACTGGCAGGAATGATTGTCCAACCAATTGTTGGAAGAATGTCGGACAATACTTGGAACAGATTCGGCAGAAGGTTGCCTTATTTAATATTTGGGGCCATTATTTCAGCATTGGTTTTAATCCTCTTACCAAATTCCGGTTCGTTAGGTTTTGGTTATGGGTCTTTAACTGCATTAATATTTGGGGCAGTCATTATCATGATGCTCGATGTCTCTTCGAATATGTGCCAGCAACCATTTAAAATGTTAATTGGCGATATGGTTAATGAAAGCCAAGTGGATCGGGTTTGGTCGTTGCAAAATATTTATTCGAATGCAGGGGGGATGCTAGCCGCAATTTTACCATCCCTAATCACTATAATTGGTTTTTCTAATATAGCACCTAGAGGAGAGGTCCCGGTCAGCGTTAAAATCTCTTTTTACCTAGGTGCAATCATTATCTGTGTAACAACATTGTATACAATCATGAATGTGAAAGAATACAACCCCCAAGACTACCAGCAGTATCATGGATTGAAAAAAAATGATATTGAAAAATCTCCCAGTTTCACTTCATTGTTAAAAAATGCCCCATCAATTTTTTGGGAACTTTTTACGGTGATGCTGTTTAGTTTCATTTCCGTTCAATTTGTTTGGACTTATAGTACGGGTGCATTAGCAGAAAACGTATGGCACACTACGGATCCAGCTAGTGCTGGCTTTCAATCAGCGGGCAATTGGAATGGTATTTTAACTTTTGTACAGTCACTGACCGGGGTGCTTTGGGGTACTTTGGTTTTGGCACATTTGAAGCCTTCTAGACGAAGGATAGTGCTATTTTTTGCTCTGATTTTAGGTGGGATTGGATTGATTATGATGTCTTTTATCTCTAGTAAAATACTAACAATAGTCCCTTTTTCTTTGTTTGGAATTATGTATATAACTATTGGAACAGAGGCTTTTGCAATGATTACTAGTGCAATTAAGGGAGCAAATGAAGGGGCGTACTTAGGTTTGTTTAATTGGCAAATTTGTATTCCTCAAATTGTCGCTTCTGTTGCGAGTTTTGCTATTTTCCCAATGGTGCACAAGTCAATGAGCGCCATGATGTTGATTGCTGGAATTTCTGCTTTAATGGCTGCAGTAATGATGAAATTTGTCAAAAAAGTAGAGAATTAATTGAGGAGCAGAATAATTATGCATAATAGAAAGTTGATTTTAAGCTTAAAGGACATTAATTCCAATAAAAAGGGCAATATTGCTGCCATATTTTCTTTGTCAAACGGGTATATGGGCATACAGGCTAGTGACCCAATTACTGGAGCAAATGACGTCGGAACCCTCGTCAACGGATTCTTTGAGTATAGTCCAATCACATATGGTGAACCAGCAGCGTTTTATCCTAAAAATAACCAAACCATTGTTTCTTTGCCAAGCCTTAGAAAAATAAGGCTACTAGACGAAAATAACCATAGTTTTAATTTTTCCGAATTAAAAAATATTTCACTCGATTTAAGTAATGGACAATTAACGGAGGTCTATGAAGTCAGTAACCAAGGTGGTGAAAAAATTGAAATGACGGTTGCTTCAGCTATTGATCAAAAAAAATTAGCGTTTTATGGAATCAAATTTTCTTTTAAGCCTATATCTTATCAAGGAAAATTAGTAGTTGATAAACATTACAAAATCGAAAGGAAAAATAATGATGGTGTAGGCGAGGTTGAAGATCCAAGAAAAACACGGTTAGTAAAAAGTATTTCTAAGCATATCATTAGTAGTGATGACTTTCGAGAGGTTATCAAAATTGAAACTAAAGAATCTCAGCAATCAGTCACAATTGAAGGTTATTCAACTTCTGAAAAAATGTTAACTAAACGCGCTTTAAAAACTGGCTTTGACATTACTTACATCTATAAGGTTAGTGAAGGGGTTAAAAATAAGGGTGTTTCGATAGAACAAAATAGTTTTGACAAAATAAAAGAGCATAGCCATAAGTTCTGGGAAGATGTTTGGAACCAAAGCGAGGTAACTGTTTCAGGCAATGATGAAATAAACTTAGCTCTCCACTTTAATATTTTTCAATTAAATCAAGCGACAGGAAGAGATGGCAAAACTAATATTGCAGCAAAAGGATTAACAGGTTCTGGCTATGAAGGACATACTTTTTGGGATACTGAAATGTATATGCTGCCTTACTTTATTTATACAAATCCAGAATTTGCTAGGAATCTCTTGATTTATCGCTATCATACTTTAACTTTTGCAAGAAAACGTGCGAAGGAATTAGGCATCAAACATGGTGCGTTGTTTGCTTGGCGGTCAATTAACGGTGAAGAAACATCAGCATATTATCCAGCAAGTACGGCAGCATACCATATTAATGGAGATATAGCTTACGCGATTGGAAAATACTATGAAGCCACGGATGATGATGATTTTATGGAAAAATATGGTTTCGAAATCTTATTAGAAACCGCGCGTTTTTGGAGAGAGTTCGGTTCTTGGACTGAAAAGGGTGGAAAAAAGCAATTTGAATTTTTAACAGTTACTGGTCCAGATGAATACACGGCAATGGTCGATAATAACTACTTTACTAATCGAATGGCTGAAAATAATTTGAAATTAGCTTACACGGTTGGTCTAAGACTAGCCAAGTCAAATCAAAAAGTGTTCGACCGATTAAATTCCTCTGAAAGTGAGCTGCGTGAATTCCATCATATTGCTGATAACATCTATTTCCCAATGAACGCTCAATACCAGATTAACGCACAGGATGATAGCTTCTTTAGTAAGCCGGTTTGGCCCTTTAACAAAACTCCAAAAACTAAATATCCTTTACTCCTTCACTACCATCCACTTAATATTTACCGGTACCAGGTGAATAAGCAAGCAGATACCATTCTTGCTGACTTCTTATTTCCTGAAACAATCACTGACTCACAGCTGAGGAGAGAATTTGAGTATTATGAAACAATCACGACACATGATTCCTCTTTGTCCCGGTCCATATTTAGTGCTGTAGCTGCAAGGATGGGTAAAGTTAATCATGCATACCGTTATTTTACTGACACTGTTCGGCTGGATTTAACTGACCTTCAAGGAAATACAGAAGATGGCTTACATTTAGCAAATTTGGGTGGCAGTTGGCTTGATGTCGTTCAAGGGTTTGCAGGCATGCAAGTAAGTTCCCAGGGTTTACTTAAAATAATTCCACACTTACCAGCAGAATGGGATTCTTTTCAAATTAGGTTAGCGTTTAAAAAAAGGCTACTAGATATTGTCATTGATAAGAGTCAAACACAAATTGTATTGTTAAGCGGTGACCCAATGGAAATCGTTATTAATCAAAGCCAGCAAACGTTAACAAAAATAATCAAAATTAATAATTAAGGAGATTAAAAGTGGAGTTTGAGAATATTAAAGGAGTTATTTTTGACCTAGATGGTGTGATTTCTAACACATCGAGACTGCATAGTGATGCTTGGCACCAGGTGGCAGATAAAGTGGGAACAGAATGGACTGAGAGCCTTTCAAATAAATTAAAGGGGGTTAGTCGGATGGAGTCCCTCGAATTAATTTTACAAGCAAGTTCTCTTGAAAGTCATTATAACGACCAGCAAAAGCAAGAATTAGCACATGACAAGAATAAAGATTATTTAAGGCGGGTTGAAAATATGACTAAAAATGATATTTTACCCGGAATTGAATCTTTTTTAGAAAGTTTAAAACAAAATCATTATGGTCTCGCTTTGGCGTCGGCGTCCAAAAATTCTGCAAGGGTATTAGAAAAAATCGGACTAAGCCATTATTTTTCTGAAATTGTTGACCCAACAAAATTGTCTAAAGGAAAACCAGATCCAGAAATTTTTGCTACAGCAGCAAAATTATTAAGACTGGCACCAGAAAAATGTCTGGGCATTGAAGATGCCGTAATGGGTATCCGGTCAATTAATGCTGCTAATATTTTCTCAATAGGTATTGGAGATAAAAATATTTTAAATGAAGCCGGAATCGTTTTTGAAAACACGGAATTGTTAACGCTGAGCAATATTCGAAGCCATTTTGATAAAAAATAAAATATGGCAACAAATTAAACTAGCCTATTTGATGCAGAAACTGTCGATGGATTGTTATGGCCGATTAAAACCCAATAATGTCCCCAATGACCTTAACAAAAAAACGATTGGAAGCGACAATCCAGTGATCGGAAATTTACGCTAAAATCTGATTTTCGTTTTTTGAGTAGTAAATCAATCCTTTCACGTTGGATTTGCTTGAATGAAGCGATGAAGAAAAGGCATTTTCAAAATATCTATCTATTAAAACTAAAGGAGCCTTAGCTTTGATTAATTCTTGTATACACTTTTCAGATCCCTGAACCGGAGCTATGATAAAACCATCTACCTGCCTGTTCATAAATAAATCTATAAGCTGCTGAAGCTTTTCTGCTTTTTCATCTGAACTTCCTATAAGAACAACATATCCTTTCTTACTGACTTCATCTTCAATAATTCTTGCAATCTGAGAAGCGAACGGATTTGCTATATCCGCTACTAAGAGTGCAATTGAATTCGTCCGGTTAGATTTAAGACTTTGAGCAATCTTACTAGGTCTATAATTTAACTCTTTAGCGGCTTTTTTTATTTTTTTAGCCGTATCCTTA
>DWTH01000017.1:0-32039 GCA_018250975.1 Gorgythion begga
TTGAGGAGAATAAAAAAAATATTAGAACACATCTCGTTAGAAACAAAAAAATTTTCAAGGCCAGTTTTTACTCAAGTTATAGATAAGTTATGGCAGAATATGGTCTCCATCAAAGCAAATTCGCTCTAACTCTCTTTATCATTAGTGTGAGAATGGCGTTTCATTGTTGACTCAAAGGCGGTAGATGATCGGCTTGTTATAAGCTCTCCAAAAACAAGGTTTAAGCCCTCGGGCGGAATTGATAATTTACTCGTTCGAAGGGCTATCATTAAGGTCGTTGAGTATGGGATGATTACCGGGTTCGTTCGTATATTTAGTTTGTTCTGGACACGTCGGCGACTCGGTAGAAGAACAAACAATGGCTTAGCTCGTTGGGAAGTAAAATTATCTTCGAAAATTTGTTATTGCTGGTACCTTACTATCGTGTTTCGGTCGCAGAGGTTTGATTGCTAACAATATCAACTTGGTTCATGCGGACAATTGGTCGTGATGAGTAGTGACGCAAACTACGATTTCAGGGAAGTTCTATCCCCTTTTAAGCTAGATTAAGGTATCAATTGTCAATGGAATGCAGAGGGCAACAAAGTTTGCTTGGCCGGACCGACCTAGCGAATCAAGGGTGGATAAGGCTAAACCGTTGGTTGGTCGTAACTTGTTACCGCTTTGAGCTGGGAAGGTCTGTTGTAATTCCTGGCTGGTAAAGGTGGCCTGATTTTGGTTAATGTGGACGATATCACCGTCGAGCGTGCCGTCCCATTTAATCTTTAAAAGATCTTGGTCGGAATTAGTCGTGGCAGCAGGCCGAGGGACACTCTTTGACCTATTCAGGCTTTGGCTCGCGGTATTTGTGTTTGTCTTTTGGTAACTTTGATTATGGCCATTTTTACCTGGTAAGAACGACAAAGCCGCCACAACCAGAATTAAGGCTGTGACGGCCGAACCAAAGTGCTTGGGCCGGTTGGGCCGCCGCTTATAAGAACTTTTTTTTGTCATTAGAAAGTCATTGCTCCTAAGAATTGTTTGATCCGTGGGTCAGTTGAATGGAAGAAATCCTCGGTTTTGCCATCATAGCCAACGTGACCATTGTCGATAAAGACAATTTTATCGGCCACTTGTTGGGCAAAGGCCATGTTGTGGGTGACGATAATCATGGAGGTTTCTTTTTGGGCTAATTCGCGCAGAACACGTAGAACTTGGGCTTCTAGCTCAGGGTCCAAGGCAGAGGTGGGCTCGTCTAAGAGAAGGTATTGGGGATCCATTGCTAGCGCTCTTAAGATGGCTACTCGTTGTTGTTGTCCACCAGACAACTGGTAGGGATAGCGATTGGCTAACTCTTCCATATTGAACTGCTTGAGTAAGGCATGGGCCTTTTCCAAAGCTTGGTCTTGGCTGATTTTTTTAACCTTAGTGGGTCCTTCAGTTAAATTTTTGAGGACTGTTAAATGAGTAAAGAGGGCTTTTTCTTGAAAGACCATGCCGAAGTGCTTTCGGACATCGAGAACTTGCGCCTTGGTGAGGGTCTTATCCAAATTTAGGTCAAGTTCATCGACGATCAGCCGGCCGCTCGTTGGTCGCTCAAGCAAATTGAGTGAGTGCAGGAGAGTTGATTTTCCAGAACCAGAAGGACCGACAATGGCCGTTGTTTCCTCAGCCGGGAAGGTGACGGAAATGTCATCGAGGGCATTTTTATCGGGGTACTTTTTGCTTAAATTTTCAACTTTAATCATTGGGCAAACCTCGATGTATACTTTTCTAGGTAGTGTTGGCCAATCGAGAGAATCGACGTAAAGAGGGCATAGACCATGGCTACGAGGATGTACATCGAAAGGACCTTATAGTTCGTTGCGGCAATTTGCTGGGACAGGTAAAACATTTCCACAATTGTAATCACGGATGCCAGTGACGTGTCTTTTAACAAAGAAATCAGCGAGTTCGACAACGGCGGAATTGAAATGCGGGCCGCCTGTGGCAAGACAACGTAGAGGTAAACCTGCGTGGTTGTCATTCCAAGTGACTCGGCTGCCTGCTTTTGAACCTCGGAGACCGATGAGATAGCTGCTCGAATGGATTCGGAAGCATAGGCCCCGGTGTTCAGAGAAAAGACCGTGATGGCCGAAACCCAAGCTGATTGGAACAGGGCAATGTGGGCATTTGGCAAGCCGTAGAAAACAATGAACAATTGTACCAACATTGGCGTTGACCGGAAAAACCAGACATAGGTGGCGGCAACACCCTTTAAAATTTTCAAAGCGGCATCAGCCCACTCGTTCTGCGGTGCCTTGGCAACGCGAATCAAAGCGGTCGTGATGGCAAAGATAATTCCAAAGAAGAAGGAAATGGCCGTCAACGGCAGGGTGTATTGAAAAGCCGCCACTAACAGTCTTGGCAAGTATTTGATTGCCAGATCGATAAAATCTGTCATGAAAGAGTTCCTCTTTACTTTTATTAATTAGTCGTGGCTCAAGTCCATACCAAAGTACTTCTTAGAAAGTTTTGTCAAGGTACCATCCTTCTTTAACTCAGAGATGGCCTTGTTCATGTCCTTTTGCAAAGCAGCGTTCTTCTTGTTCATCAAAACACCGGTTGGTACAGATTGGATATCCTTTGAAATATCAACTGTGGTCAAATCAGCGTCTGGATTAGCCTTCTTCCAAGCGGCAAAGGCACCTTGGTCATTCAAAGAACCATCGGCGCGGTTCGTTGTAATCAAGTTCATGGCTTCAACGATACCGGCAACGGCCTTGATGTTGGCACCCTTTTGTTGGGCCACTTGGCCGTAGTTCGATGTCAATGACTGGGTCATTGTCTTACCCTTGATGTCAGCCAATGAATTCAAATCAGTTTCACCGCTACGCTTAATCAAAACTGACTTTGAGTAGAGGTAAGGTTCTGACATTCGGTAATTCTTTTCACGGTCGGGACGGATACCGATGTTGTTAATCACGGCATCGTAGCGGTCTGAGCCAAGACCGGCAATCAAAGAATCCCACTTTGTTTGAACGAAAGTAACCTTCATGTTCAATTTCTTACCGATAGCCTTGGCCATGTCGACTTCGTAGCCAACTAACTTACCAGAGTCATCATGGTAAGAAAATGGTGCGTAGGTTCCTTCTAGACCAACGGTTAAGGTTCCTGGCTTGATGGTCTCATCTTTTTTTGGTTGGTTTAGCTGGGCAAAACCAAAGATAGCGCCGATGACCACGATAATCCCGGCCAGTAAAATCAAAACTTTCTTATTCATCTTACTTCTTCTCCTCAAATAGGTAAAACAGTGCAAAATAAAACCGCCCCTAGTGTACACCAAGGGCGGTTTTTACGTCTGTAAATCAGATAGACCCACCCTAAAAAAGCGGTAAGTAACACTTTACCGCAGTCATGTTTGGGTTGTTAGTTAAGTTTTTAGCTAACATTAATCTTCTCCGATTTCTTTCTATCAGTGTAACGGGACAAGAAAACTTTGTCAACAGAATTGAACTGATTTTGCTAAAAAAGACAAAATTGGTTTACTTTCAAAATAGTCGGTTAAAAGCGATTGTTCGGCTTTTATTGCTGATTTTTCCAAAATGGTTTACTGGAAAGTCTGACTGAATGCTGGTTTGGCCACCTAGTCGGGCTAGCCGGCTTTTGCTATAATGAAAACATGGTATCGGTCATCATTTGACCAGAAAGGACTCATATGTCAGACAAGAAAACATTTTATATCACAACCCCAATTTACTATCCATCGGGAAAGTTACAATTGGGAAATACTTATACGACAGTTTTGGCGGATGCCGCTGCTCGTTACCATCGTCTTTTGGATGAAGACGTCTTCTTTTTGACTGGAACCGATGAACACGGGGAAAAGATTCAAAAGAAAGCGAACGAGGCCGGTACAAGTGAAATCGAATACTTGGACAAGATGATTAAGGACATCAAGGACCTGTGGTCATTGATGGGCATTTCATATGATAAGTTTATTCGAACGACTGATGAAGGTCACGAAAAGGCTGTCCAAAAGATCTTCCAGCAATTGCTGGATCAGGGTGACATCTACAAGGGCCAATACGAAGGTTGGTACTCTGTTTCCGATGAAGAGTATTTCACGGAATCACAGTTGGCTGAAGTTTACCGTGACGAAAACGGTAAGATGATTGGTGGTAAGGCACCTTCTGGTCATGAAGTTGAAAAGATTCAAGAAGAATCATACTTCTTCAAGATGTCCAAGTATGCTGACTGGTTGGTTGATTACTACAAGTCACATCCTGATTTTGTCCAACCACATGCACGAATGAATGAAATGTTGCAAAACTTCATTTTGCCGGGCTTGGAAGACTTGGCTGTAACGCGAACTTCTTCAAACTGGGGTGTTCCCGTTCCAGGTGATGAACGCCACGTCATTTATGTTTGGATTGACGCCTTAGCTAACTATATTACTGCCTTGGGTTACGATTCAGCTGATGATTCACTTTTGAAGAAGTTTTGGCCGGCTAATGTGCAATTGGTTGGAAAGGAAATTGTCCGTTTCCATATTATTTACTGGCCAATCATGTTGCATGCGCTTGGTTTGGAATTGCCAAAGGAAATCATTGGCCACGGTTGGCTGGTGATGAAGGATGGCAAGATGTCAAAGTCAAAGGGAAACGTGATTTATCCTGAAGACTTAACGGCCCGTTATGGTTTGGATGCTGTTCGTTACTACCTGTTGCGTTCAATGCCATTTGGCAACGATGGGGTCTTCTCACCCGAAGACTTTGTATCACGCGTGAACTTTGATTTGGCTAATGATTTGGGAAACCTCTTGAATCGAACGGTGGCCATGATTAATAAGTATGAAGATGGTGTGATTCCAGCCTTTACAACCGGTAAGACTGATTTTGATGAAGACTTGGACTTGGTTGTTGAAAAGCAGATTACAGAATACAACCAACACTTGAGTGCTGTTCATACAGCGGATGCGCTTGAAGCTGTTTGGGGTGTTGTTCGTCGTGCCAACAAGTACATCGATGAAACGGAACCTTGGGTTTTGGCTAAGCAGTCAGGCGAAGACGAAGACGCGAAGGCAGCTTTGCAATCCGTCTTGGCTCACTTGGCTGGAGCACTCCGTGCAGTTGCAGCGATGTTGCAACCGGTCATGACGGATGCGCCACGACAAATGTTTGCCCAACTTGGCTTAGATTACCCTGAAAAGGGCGTTTCTTTGGTTGACCTTGCCATCGATCAAGTGCCAGCCGGTACGAAGGTGGTTGCCAAGGGTGAACCAATCTTCCCTCGTTTGGACGTGGAAGAAGAGGTTGCCTACATTGCTTCATTGGTTTCAAAGGATACCAAGGGTAAGGGCCGGGCAGTCAAAGAAGCCGCTAAGCAGGGCGCAAAGGAGCAAGAAGTGAGCGAAGAAATCCAACATAAGGATTTGATTGAGTACGACGATTTTGATAAGGTCGAAATTTTGGCGGCTAAGATTACGGCTGCTGAATTTGTGGAAAAGTCAAAGAAGTTGATTAAGTTCACTTTGGATGATGGTTCTGACAAGCCGCGTCAGATTTTGTCGGGAATTCGTCAATGGTACCCAGAGCCTGAAGTCTTGTTAGGCAAGACAGTGGCAATCGTGGCCAATATGGCACCACGGAAGATGGCTGGCGAGTTATCAGAAGGAATGATTCTTTCTGCCGAAAAGAACGGCATTGTGACCGTTTCGGTTTTGCCAGAAATCATTGAACCTGGCTCAGGAATTGAATAAAAATCAGTAAAAAAGGCGGTTGCGTGAGCAACCACCTTTTTTTGTTTGTTTGAAGAAACGCTGGGTACGAAAAATGTTAGTAGTGCGGCATGGTGAAAGCGCTAGCCACCTAGGAATAAAGCCTTACTTCAATGGCCAAGCCCATGGGTCTTGGTGCCACTTGGCTAGGCGGGTATGGTCTTCATCACTAATCACTTTCTGGTTGGCCAATAACTTGATTAAACCGGTATAAGTCAAAAGTGGAGCAAAGGCAAAGCCAGCCTCTTGGAAGTTCTTGTCAGCATCGGGGAAACCATACGAGAAGATGGAAACCACACCGGCCACGTTGAAACCTTCGTTTTTGACGGCTTTTGCAGCGCCAAGAACGGATCCACCAGTCGAAATCAGGTCATCAATCAAGACCACTTGGTCATCTGCTTGGATAACACCTTCGACTTGGCGACCGGTACCATGGTCTTTTGGCTTGGAACGAACATAAACCATTGGTAAGTCTAATTCGGCAGCAACCAGGGCTGCTTGGGGGATGCCGGCAGTGGCAACACCGGCAATCACTGATACTTGAGGGTATTGCTCCTTAATCAATGCAGCTAAGGCTTTTGCGATGGCGTGGCGTGTTTTTGGATAAGAAATCGTTAGGCGCAAGTCGGTATAAATTGGTGACTGGATGCCAGAGGCGAAGGTAAAGGTGTCGTCGACCTTCAATTGGACGATTTTGTGATCGATTAAATCTTGGAGAATTGCTTCAGTTGAAACTGTCATTGGTAAAACCTTTCATTCTTTCTTTAATGGCTTTTTGTTGGTAAAAATTAGTTTTGCCAAGCACTTTGGTAGCGGAGCCAAGCAGCAACTGGGTCGCTTGCCTTGGTAATTGGCCGGCCAACGACGATGGCCTTGGCACCATCCGCAGCTGCTTGGTCGGGACTAGCAACGCGCACCTGGTCACCCGTTTGGTCTTCTTGCATGCGAATGCCGGGGACAACGAAGAGAAAATCAGGACGCAAATGGGCGTTGAGTGTTGTCAACTCCAAGGCGGAGCAGATAACGCCGTCGCAGCCGGCCTGGTCCGCCATTTGGGCTAAGGCCAAGACCTGGTCCTGCATTGGCAGGGCCGCGTGCTGTTCGTTTTTCAGGACTTCATCAGAAATAGAAGTTAGCTCCGTGACTGCCAGGAGGGCAGGCATGTTGACGCTAGCCTTTGCTGCACCGATTTTCAAACCTTCCTTGGCAGCTTTCAACATGGCAGACCCACCCAGTGAATGAACGGTCACGTAGTCAACGCCGAGTTGGCCGATTTGAGCCATTGCCTGTCGGACGGTGTTGGGGATATCAAAGAGCTTAAGATCTAAGAAAATCTCGCAACCGCGCTTTTTCAAATCAGTGATAATGGCTGGCCCAGCTTGGTAGAAGAGCTCCATCCCGACCTTGACGGTTAATTGACTGGGGTCGGGAAAACGATCTAAAAAGGCTGTGACGGCGGCTAAGTCGTCAAAGTCCAAGGCAATCATTAGTGGTTTTTCCATGGTTACTCTCCTTCATGGGCAAGAAAAAAGACTATTCCCTAAAAAAGTTCAGAGAATAGTCTTATTGTGTTAAAAATTAAGCGTAATTTAATCATCTGGCTTCTCTGAACCAATTAATGACTAATGAAAGTATAAACTATCTGCCGGATTTCGACAAATTTATTTTAAAAAAAGCCCGAAGGAGTGTTTCCTTTGGGTTTCAAAATCAGTCCTGATTTTAAAGGAGGTCGCCGATGGCAGAATAACCAATGGTTGGGAAAATTGTCACCAAACGACTGAGTTGTGCTGGTGTGTACGCGAATTCAATGGCAGGCAAGAGGGCGTTAATAACATCCTCTGCATGTTCTGAAATTTCGATTGCACCAACCAAGTGCTTTTCCTTGTCATAAATCAATGAAAGGTGGCCTTCTTTTTCATAGTCGACCATGCGATACCAGTCATCCATGACATCCTTTTCAACGACATCATATTGGTCAGGGTGAGCGGCAGCTTCATCGAGTGTTACGCCGGCTTGGGCTAAACGAGGGGTCGTGAAGACCGTTGTCCCGATGGCTGGATAGTTGATGACTTTGTCATCTTGGCCTAAGAGGCGCTTGGCAACATACTGGGACTCAAATGTTGCCGTTGGGGTCAACTTTGGTTGGGCCTTCTTCACTACGTCACCGGTTGCATAAATATTCGGCACGGCTGTTTGGAGGTATTCGTTAACCGTAATCCCGGCCTTGTCGAATTCGATTCCCAGATCTTCCAGACCAAGGTCGGCAGTGTTTGGTGTGCGACCGGTAGCATCCATGACGTAATCGGCTTCATAGGTACCGGTTGAAGTTTTAACGGCAAAGCCAGAAGTAACTTGTTCGACACTTTCAGTTTGGCTATTCTTGACGAATGTAATGCCTTGTTTTTCAAGGGCTTGCACCAAGGCATCACTATAGCGTTGGTTAAATTCAGGTAAAGCGCGGTCAGAACGGAGAATAACAGTGACGGCAACGCCTGCAGCGTTCATCATTGCTGCGCTTTCGAGGCCGATATAGCCTGCCCCAATAATGACCATTTTGTCGGGCGCCTGGTCTAATGACAGGAAGTCCTTTGAATCATGAAGGTACTCAGCACCGGGGATGTCCAAGCGATTGGAGTGCATACCAGTGGCAATCACGATGTTTTCGGCTGTAACGGTTTGATCACCGATTGTCACAGTGTGGGCGTCGGCTAAGCGACCAGCACCAAAGTAGAACTTGATGCCCAATTCTTCCATCCCGCCTTGGATGGCGTTTGGGAAGATGGCGATGATTTCCTTTTTACGGGCCATGTTCTTGGTCCAGTCAATGTCGCCGCTACCTGAAACAATGCCGTTTGAAGCACGTAATTCACGTTGTAAGGAAACTGCGTTTTCCAGGATAACTTTGGCGTTGCAACCCCAGTTTGGACAAGTTCCGCCGACCTTTTCTTTTTCGACAAAGGCGACTGTTTTACCGGCCTGAGCCAAAAGCGGTGCACCATCAAAGGCACCGTGGCCGGCCCCGAGGTACAAAACGTCGTAATCGTATGCTGTCATTTTCTAGATTCCTCCTAAGTTGAAAGCTTAATACGATTATCTCACAGTTTCTTTTGGAAATGAAATTTAAACTATACCAAATTGTCGTTTTCTTTACATGTTCAACTCATGATCTCAATAAAGAAAAAGGGTCTGTAAAGATAAAGATAAAGAGTAAAGAAAAAAGCCCATACCAACGTTAGTAGATGGCCCCATAGTTTCGTTATCCTAATCTTTGGTTTTTCATCAGTTGGTCAAGGCTTTTTATTTTTGTTGCTTCTTGTCTTGCGTCAATTAGTTTAAGGCCAGGCGTTTTGACAAAGCGGGACGAACGACTAGGGCAATGATTAGACCAAAGGCACATTGGGCTATGTTACCGATGATCGAAGCAAAGCCTGTCGCCCAGCTGTGTGAAAGGAAGGCTGTGGCAAAGAAGTAGCCGACAACCATGACAAAGGAAGCCACGATAACGGCAATCGTTTGGCTCATCACTGATTTCTTAGCGCCAATCAATCCAGCCAAGTAACCCTCTAAGCCGTGAATGACCAAGGAGAAAGGAGCCCAGGCAGCATAGCCAGCTAAAAGATCCAAGAGCAAACCGGATAAACCACCAACAATCATTCCTGAACGGGCACTACCCAATAGCGCCACTAAGAAAATGCCGGCTTCCACTAAGTTGACATAGCCACCTGGCGTTGGAATTCGCACCACATAAGAAAGGGCGAGGTTTAAAGCAGTAATCACGGCCAAAGTCGTGATGGTTTTGGTAGTAAAGTATTTATTCATAATCATCTCTCCATGTATTTCATAATAATAGGAATATTATAGCAAGGATTTCAATGAATAAAAAAGACAGTTTTCTTTCAGTTATCCGACAAAATCAGGAAATGGTATGGTTAATTTTTCAAACAATTTCTAGTGAACACTTGCACTGGTTTCTAGCCTTTGTGTTATAATGTCCTTGTTGACATAAGTCAAAAAATTAATTGGAGGTCTACACACATGACTGTGAAGATTGGTATTAATGGATTCGGTCGGATTGGTCGTTTGGCATTCCGTCGTATCTTGGAACTTGGCGACTCAGCAGCTGATGTTGAAGTTGCAGCCATCAACGATTTGACTAGCCCATCAATGTTGGCATACTTGTTGAAGTATGACTCAACTCATGGAACTTTGGATGCTGAAGTTTCTGCTGATGAAACTGGTATCGTGGTTAACGGTAAGCATTACACTGTTTATGCAGAACGCGATGCAAAGAACATTCCTTGGGTTAAGAACGATGGTGTTGAATATGTATTGGAAGCTACTGGTTTCTATACTTCAGCCGAAAAGTCACAAGCCCACTTGGACGCAGGTGCTAAGAAGGTTTTGATCTCAGCTCCAGCTGGTGATGTACCAACTGTTGTTTATGGTGTAAACCAAGACATCTTGAAGGCTGACGACAAGATCGTTTCAGCTGGTTCATGTACTACACAGTCATTGGCTCCAATGGCTCGTGTATTGCAAGACCAATTTGGTGTTGAAGTGGCAACGATGACTACTATCCACGCCTTTACTTCAACTCAAATGATTTTGGATGGACCTAAGTCAAAGAAGTTCCGTTCAAACCGTACTGCTTCAGTAAACACTATCCCTCACTCAACTGGTGCTGCTAAGGCTATTGGCCTTGTTGTTCCAGAATTGAAGGGTAAGGTTGACGGTCACGCACAACGTGTTGCCGTTGTTGATGGCTCTGTTACTGAATTGACTTCTGTTTTGTCAAAGAAGGTTTCAGCAGACGAAATCAACGCAGCTATGAAGGCAGCTTCATCTGACTCATTTGGTTACAATGAAGACGAAATTGTTTCATCAGACATCATTGGTGACACTCACGGTGCTACTTTCGATGCTACTCAAACACAAATCGTTGAAGCCGGTGACAAGCAATTGGTTAAGACTGTTTCATGGTACGACAACGAATACGGTTTCACTTCAAACATGATCCGTACTTTGTTGCACTTTGCAAACGTATAATCATTTATATAAAGGAAGAACGCTTCGGCGTTCTTTTTTTGTGCAAACAATCTAATTTAAACAGATACAATAGAAACAAATGTGTACATAAAGAAATATATTTGATACAATGTTCTCGAGTTAACAAGGAGAAGTTTTAAAATGATGATGATTCATTAGTTGAAATGGAGGGCTATTTTCATGAAGTATAACAAGATGCAATTGACGAAAGTTAACAAACGTAAGGTTCTGAAAAAAGTCAAGAAGAATTGGGTAGTGCTTTCAATATCAGCTTTTGCCGTTGCTGGTGGCCTTACTTTTGCTAGTGAGGGGTTGACCACACCGGCTTTTGCTGATGGAAATGCATCCACTCAGACTAACAATCAGGTACAAACTTTTAATTATACTGATTTAGCCAAAGAAGGAATTGTGAAGACCGATAGTATTACGTGGTCATACCAAGACGGACAACAAATTCCAACCGGGACTTTTGATTCATTGCGTGGCAATGGTGGCACTTCTTCGGTGACCTTTACAATCAATGCCAATCAGACTCTGAAGCAAGGTGATACCATCAGCATCCCACTTTCGACCAATATCGCTAATCAGCCAGATATGCAGACTTTTAGCGTGTCAAATTTTAATAGTCAGGTTATCGAAAGTGCAACGAAATCGGTATTATCAACTAGTGTCTCTTATGATGCGGCTAGTCAAACGATTCGATTGCCCTTGAATGGATCTAGCTATGACTCCAGTCGTGCTCATCAGATTACTTTGAACTTTAATACGGTTTCTGGATCAGTTTTTCCAAAGTCCGCTGGCAATGGCACTGATTTATCCATTAGCGAAACGGTGGCGGATCAAACACATACCTATTCCTGGGCTGCTAAGCCAACACAAGCAAACTACCAGGAAAATAATACGCCACAGCAGATGAAGGGTAACGTTGCTGATGTGAGTTCAAGTGGTGTTTCAGCGCGGACAACGATTACGAATACAGATGGACTGCCCTTTACTCAGCCAGTTATTCTAAATGACGGAAAAGATTATATTCAAACAATCGATATTAAGGCAACAGCCTCTTCTCAGGGAAAGGTGACACCGGTCTATATCGAAGATGGTGGCTATTTCTGGCCTCATTTGGCATCAGCTAGTGGCTACGGACCAGCGACCGAGGAAGCGGGTTGGACCGATCAGGCAGCAAGTAATAATGGTAGCACCTCAAATGCGGTTGGGGGTGCACAGGTTGCGTGGACAAGCAAGGTTGACGGGGGTCAACCTGCAGCTAATCAGTATTCAGTGGTACGTGTATCAGATAATGAATTGAAAGTAATTATTAATTATGGCCCTTCGCAATATTATAAGTTAACGAAAGACCAATTTGAGCACGTAATTAAGTCTCAATATGCCAGTGTTTCTGACGATGTGATCGCACAAATGGAAAGCAAGTATGGGGATGGCCAGGGAAATGTTTATTTCCCATTTACTGTTTTAAGTAATTTTAAAGCGATTAATCCTAATAACGACAATCAACAGGTTCGCTACGATATTACTTTTTCTGATAACAAGGGTTTCTATGATAAGAAAACGCCTGTTTACACTAATGCAATTCTACACAATACTGCGAGTGGCCAGACGATGGTCACAACGCGTTACGTGGATGAAAATGGCAATCAATTAGCACCAAATGATGATACCCTTGGCTTTATGACTAAAGATAACTTTTCGGCAGATAGCTTATCGATTGATGGCTATACTCTAGACGAGAACAAGCTACCCGAAGGGGCTGTGAAGAATAGCGATGGTTCATACAGTGTCAATGGTACGTATAGCAAGGATGATGCGACGTATACTTATGTTTATAAGGCTAATACGACGAACACGAACCCTACTCCTGATCCATCAACTAGTACCACACCTTCTAATAATGGGGGTGGATCGGAAAGTGCTAGTGAATCAGCAAGCACCAGTGCATCAACCAGTACGAGCCAGTCTGAGTCAGCTAGTGCCAGTGCATCAACAAGTGCAAGTACCTCAACCAGTACGAGTCAACATGAATTAGTGAGTGCCAGTGTTCCAGTACAGACTAGCTCAGTGGCACCGGTGGACAATCCGAGTGCATTAGTCCAACCAGATCAAACAGTGACAGCTGTGACACCTTCATCTGTTTCACAGGCATCATCAGTTTTGCCACAAACAGGCAAGCAGCATGAGAGTGACAAGGACGCTTTTGCTTTGGCAGCTTTGGGTTTGTCTTCAGCGGTGTACTTTTTCGCACTAGGCAAGAACAAAAAGTAAGATGATAATATTAAATCAAAAAGAGCACCCGTGCTTTACGGGCGCTCTTTTTGACTGAACCACTGCAAAATCAGCCTCTTGTAACCGACCTTGCTTGTGCTCTCGTGGTAGACTGGGTTATACGAACAAGAAGAACATGAGGGCCAAGATGCAAGTTGCTATTTCGTCAGATAATCATTTGGATTTAAATAAGGTTGAAAACGAGTGGGCACTGGAGCAACAAGCCGCCTACCTGCAAAAAAATCAGATTGAGGTTTATGTCATTGCCGGGGATCTGTTTAATCGCTTTGATAAGACATTAGACTTTGCCCGCGACTTGCAGCGACGGTTAGGGCCGGCCACGGCAATCCGCTTTTTGGCCGGCAATCATGAAATGGGGGCGGGGGTCAGTTACCAGGAGTTGGAAAGTCCGGTGGATGACCTTTATTTCCACCATAAGACTCTTGATGTGGGTTCGGCCCGTTTGATTGGTAATAATGGCTGGTATGATTATAGTTTTGACCAAAACCAGCATAGTGTTGCGGAAATCACACGCTTCAAGCGTGAATTTTGGTATGATCGACGGATTGAACAGCCGATGACCGATCCAGAAAGGTTGGCCATTAACTTAAATCAGATGAAACAGGATATCAAAGAAGCAAAGAAGGTGGGGAAAACTCCAATCTTAATTAACCATTTTGCCCAGGAACAGGCCTTTATTGATCAAATGCCGTTTCGCATGGAACGGCTGGATGTGCTGCGGTCCTTTCTAGGCAGCCAGGCCGTTGGCGATTTAGCGGTGGTCAATCAGGTTCAGGCTGCCATTTCTGGCCACTTGCACCTTCATGTGCAGGCGTTGCCCATTCAGCAAACGACCTTTTATAACGCTTCGGTTGGTTATCGGACTCGTCGAGTCAAAGAATGGTTTAGTCATGACTTTATGACGGAGTGGCAAAATCGTTTGATTGTTCTCGACGTTTGAGGGCAATCAAACGATTTCGAAATGAAATGTGGAATAAGTATCTCTCTCACACTATGTCGGGCATTACAGTACGAGGCTGTGAAAGGGCTGATTTTTAATAATTAATATAGGTAGAAAGTGTTAAAATGAGTTGAGAAACGCTAATAGTTTGACTATCGAAATATTAACTGTTAGACTGTTTTTATTGTGAATTGAAGTTAACTAGGGCCATTCTCGGCCATTAAGAAAGGAAACCCTAATGCCAGTACTGACTACGACTGAAATTATGGACCTCATTCCAAACCGTTACCCAATCATCTATATGGACTACGTTGAAGAAATGGTTCCTGACGAATCAATCGTTGCTGTTAAGAACGTGACGATTAACGAACAATTCTTCCAAGGACATTTTCCTGGTAACCCAGTGATGCCCGGTGTCTTGATTATTGAGTCATTGGCGCAAGCAGCGTCAATCTTGATTTTGTCATCACCACAATTTAAAGGCAAGACAGCCTACATGACAGGTATCAATGATGCCAAGTTCAAGAAGATGGTTGTTCCTGGTGATGTTTTGAAATTACATGTTACATTTGGCAAAGTTCGAGAGAACATGGGGACCGTTATGGTCACGGCTAAGGTCAATGATAAGGTCGCAACCAGCGCGGAACTAATGTTCGTGGTGGCACCTGATGAACAAAACTGAGCTGGCTGACCAGCAGGTCAACGTCAAGCAAATCAATCATGATTTGATGGAGATGTTTGCCAATGTTGTTTGGGTGGAGGAGTATGAGCTCAAGCAGAGCCCCTTTTCGGCCTTAACGGTCAAAGAAGTGCACACGATTTATGCTATCTCCATGTACGAGGAAAAAACTGCCTCGCAGGTGGCTAAGGCTGTCCACCTGAGCCCAAGTGCGATGACCACGGCCATCGATCGCTTAGTTGATAAGGGGTATGTCGAGCGTCGTCGATCAAAGGAAGATAAGCGGGTGGTGAAATTAGGTTTGACCCATCAAGGGCGAATCTTATACCGGGCGCACCAAGCGTTTCACTTTAAGGTAACCAAGGCTTTGTTGGACGATATGTCCATTGAAGAAGCGTTAGCGATGGAACGGGCGGTACATAACTTACAAGCTTACTTGAAGGCCTTAATTGATAGTTAGGCGAACGGGATTGTGAAAAATTATGGAAAACATTAAGATTGTTACCACGGCGATGCAAGTGCCAGAACGAGTGGTGACAAATGATGAACTAACGGAATTGATGGATACCAGTGATGAATGGATTTACCCACGGACTGGTATTCACCAACGTCACGTTGTGGCAACTGAGAATACATCAGACTTGGCAACGAGTGTTGCCAAAAAGTTATTGGAACAATCAGGTTGGGATGCCGCTGATTTGGACTTTATTATCGTGGGGACGATGTCACCCGATGCCCTTTCGCCTCATACAGCTGCGATTGTGCAAGGGAATATCGAAGCTCCAAATGCTTTTGCTTTTGATTTGAATGCGGCTTGTTCCGGCTTCGTTTACGGCATGTCCGTTGCTTCTTCTTTTCTTTCATCTGGTCGTTACCAGAAGGGGATGTTTATTGGAGCGGAAGTGTTGTCAAAGCTGGTTGACTGGAAAGACCGGACGGTTTCTGTCTTATTCGGTGATGGCGCTGGTGGTGTTTTGCTTGAGAAGACAGGTGAGCCGGTTGGTTTGATTGCAGAAGAATTGCAGTCATTTGGTGACCGCGGTCAAGCAATCTTGACTGGCCGCTTTGCCAACAAGAATGCCTTTGCTGGTGAGATTTCACCACTCGATCCATACTTCCACCAGGATGGTCGGAGCGTTTATAGCTTTGCCACGCGTGAAGTGCCTAAGGTGATGAAGAAGGCTTTGGAAAAGGCTGGACTTGAAGCCGACGACGTTGACTTTTACTTGGCTCACCAGGCCAACAAGCGCATCGTCGAATCCATGGCGAAAAACTTTGGCCAACCAATGGACAAGTTCCCAACAAACATGGAAGAATATGGCAACACATCGGCCGGTTCAACGGCCATCCTGCTCGACGAATTGCGTCGCAGTGGTCAGATTAAGCCCGGCATGAAGATTGCCTTTGTCGGCTTTGGCGGCGGTCTGGCGATTGGCGTCCAAATTTGGCAACTTTAACTAAAAAATAAAAAATCATAATTGCGGTGTAGTAGACTGCACCGTAAAAATCCAACGTATTGCAATACGAACATCTATATAGGAGAGCATGCTCATGACTAACGAAGAAATTTTTGACAAGGTTAAGGAAATTTTGATCGACCAATTCGATTTGGAAGATTCAGAAGTTTCATTGACTACTAACATGACTGATGACATCGATGCTGATTCATTGGACTTGTTCGAAGTTTTGAACCGTGTCGAAGACGACTTCGACATCAAGTTGGAAGAAACTGAAGAAGTTAAGACTGTTCAAGACTTGGTTAACAAGATCAAGGACCAACTTGACAAGAAGTAAGCATCAAGCGGTTTTTAACCGCATACATACAGATAGATAAAATAAAGAGGCAGAGATTATGACATTTAAAATTGACAACCCCATTTTTGATAAATTAGGGATGAAGTACCCAATCGTTGAAGGTGGGATGACTTGGGCCGGTACAGGTGCCTTAGCTGCCGCTGTATCTGAAGCTGGTGGACTTGGTTTTATTGGAACTGGTTACTGGCATGGTGACGAAGTTCGTCGTGAAGTTCGTCGTGCCAAGGAATTAACGGACAAGCCTTTTGGGGTCAACGTGATGTTGATGTCTCGTCATATTCGTGAAGTCTTCGATGTGATTTTGGAAGAAGGCGTGAAGGTTGTGGCTACTGGTGCCGGTGATCCATCACCATTCTTGGAAGAATTGCATGCCGCAGGCGTAACGGTTATCCCTGTTGTCCCATCTGTTTCAATGGCCAAGATGATGCAACGTAAAGGTGTCGATGCCGTGGTTGCTGAAGGGATGGAATCAGGTGGTCACATTGGTCAAATGACAACAATGGCTTTGGTACCACAAGTTGTTGATGCCGTTGATATTCCCGTTATTGCCGCTGGTGGAATCGGTGATGGCCGTGGTGTTGCCGCTGCCTTTGCCTTGGGTGCCTCAGGGGTTCAGATGGGAACTCGTTTCTTGACGGCGACTGAGTCTGAAGTTCACCCAAACTACAAGGCCAAGGTCTTGAAGGCCCGTGATATTGATACGATTATCACTGGTAACATTGTTGGTTCACGTGTCCGTGTCTTGAAGAACAAGATGGCCAAGGAATACGTGAAGCGCGAAGTAGAAGAAATCGGTAAGCCAGAGCCTGATTACGAAACAGTTGAAAAGCTTGAATCAGGAACCTTGCGTGCCGCCGTTGTCGATGGTGACAAGAACGGTGGGGCCTTCATGGCTGGTCAAATTTCAGGAATGGTCAATGATGAAAAGCCTGTTGCTGAAATCTTGGCCGAAATTTGGGCACAAGCAACGGACATCATGGGCATTGAAAACAAGGCAAAATAAGCGAGGTTTCTAATGAAAGTAGGACTGCTATTCAACGGTCAGGGATCACAGCAAGCGGGCATGGGGGCTGACCTCTATGAAAACTTGCCGGGCTACAAGGCTTATATTGATAAAGCTTCTGCCATCTTGGGCTATGACTTAAATGAGTTAGACCAAGACGAAGAAAAAATTCGACAAACACAGTACGCACAACCAGCCATTGTGGCAATGGATGCAGCCTTAGCGGCATCATTAAAGGATGCTGGCTTAACGGATGTGGTTGCTGGTTTGGGCCTTTCGTTAGGTGAATATCCAGCCTTGGTTGCCAATGGCATTCTGACCTTTGAGCAGGCAATCGCTTTGGTTAAAGATCGTGGTCAATACATGCAAGAGGTTGGCGACAAGAACCCCGGCAAGATGGTTGCGGTTTTGGATGATAACCAAGATATGATTGTTGAGGTTGTTGAAGGTTTGCAAAAAAAGGGCTTACAAGTTTACCCAGCTAATTTTAATACCTTTTCACAACTGGTTATTGGCGGTGTCAAAGCCGATGTTGATCAGGCTGTTGAGGCATTGACAGAAGCCGGTGTCAAAAAGCAGGTCGAGCTACCAGTTGTTGGTGCCTTCCACACGCCATTGCTAAACGAAGCCTCTGAAAAGATGGCAACGCGCTTGGCAGGAGAAGAATTTGGTGCAGGGGCTTACCCTGTTTATTCCAACACGACGAAGCAAGCCTTTACAGCTGAAACCGTCAAGGATACCTTGACGAAGCAGATTGTTTCGCCAACCTACTTTGCACAATGCTTGCAGGAAATGGTGGATGCCGGAGTTGATACTTTGGTTGAAATCGGTCCTGCTGCTACCCTCGTAAAATTTGCGAAGAAAATTGCGCCAAAGGAAGTTACCAAGTATACGGTGACGGACTTTGCTTCCTATCAAAAAGTCGTTGATGCCATCAACGCAGAGAAAGGATAAGAATCCATGGACTTTACTAATCAAACCGTTTTGGTAACTGGGTCATCACGAGGAATCGGCTTAGCCGTTGCCCACGCCTTTGACAATGCGGGCGCCCGTGTTATCTTGCATGGTCGTTCTGCTATTAAAGAAGAAGTCATCAACTCCTTCAAGCAAAAGCCAATGACGTTGCAATTTGACGTTGCTGATGCTGAAACAGTTGAAGCAACTTTCAAAGACTTGTACAAGCAAGAAGGCTTTGAAGGTATTGATATCTTGGTGAACAACGCCGGGATTACCAAGGATCAGTTAGTAATGGGGATGAGTCCAGCTGATTTTGCCCAGGTTGTGAACACAAACTTGAACGGAACGTTCAACGTGACGCAACCCGTCTTTAAGAAGATGATCCGACAAAAGCATGGTGTGATTTTGAACATGGCTTCTGTTGTTGGCCAAATGGGCAATGTTGGTCAAGCTAATTATGCCGCTTCAAAGGCTGGTATCATTGGTTTGACAAAGTCTTTGGCTAAGGAAGGGGCGAAGCGCAATATCCGCGTAAACGCCATCGCCCCTGGGATGATTATTTCGGATATGACGGATGCCTTGTCAGACAAGGCGCGTGAAGCCATCTTGAATGAGATTCCTTTGTCACGGTTTGGTTCAATTGATGATGTGGCCGATGTTGCGCTATTCTTAGCCGGCAATGACTACATGACTGGACAAACGATTACCGTTGACGGTGGCCTTTATATTTAATAATCATCGTTCATTTTAAGTTACTGAGATTAGAAAGGAAGCGACAATGACACGAGTCGTAATTACTGGGATGGGGGCTGTTACCCCATTAGGAAACGATACAAAGACCTTCTTGGATGGCCTTTTTGATGAAAAATTAGGAATTAAGCCAATCACGAAGTTTGATGCAACTGAAACTGGTATTTCAGTTGCCGGACAGGTTGACGGTTTTGATCCAGCTTTGCGCGTTGGAAAGCGTGATGCACGTAAGTTGGACTTGTTCTCACAGTATGCTATTGATGCTTCTTACCAAGCCTTGGACCAAGCAGGTTTGTTGCCTGATGAAGGTTCAGAAGCAAAGTCAAAGGTTGCTAATTCAGAACGTTTTGGTGTTATCTTGGGAAATGGAATTGGTGGTTTGACAACTATCCAAGAACAAGTGATTAAGATGCACGAAAAGGGACCACAACGCGTTTCACCATTGTTCGTCCCTGAATCAATTCCGAACATGGTTTCAGGAAACGTTTCATTGCGCTTCGGTGCTCGTGGCGTGAACTTCACAGTCGTAACGGCTTGTGCCTCAGCTACGAACGCCATTGGTGAAGCCTTCTGGCGTATCCAATCGGGTCGTGAAGACGTGATGTTGACTGGTGGTTCAGAAGCGACTGTCAACGAAATTGGAATTGCTGGTTTCGCCGCTTTGACTGCTTTGTCAAAGGAAGAAGACCCTGCACAAGCTTCAAAGCCATTTGACAAGAACCGTCACGGTTTTGTCTTGGGTGAAGGTTCAGGAATCCTTGTATTGGAGTCCTTGGAACATGCTGAAGCTCGTGGTGCCAACATCTTGGCTGAAGTGGTTGGATACGGTGCATCATCAGATGCTTACCACATGACTTCTCCTGCCCCTGATGGTGAAGGAGCTGCTCGGGCAATGAAGGCAGCCTTGAAGGATGCTGATATCAAGCCAGAAGACGTTACTTATTTGAATGCCCACGGTACTGCTACCGGTGCAAACGATTCAGGTGAAGCCGAAGCCGTTGCTTCTGTCTTTGGTCCAAACTCTGTCTTGGTTTCATCAACGAAGGGCATGACGGGTCACCTTTTGGGTGCCGCCGGTGCCATCGAAGCCGTTGCTTCTGTTGGTGCTATCGACCGTGGTCAATTGCCAGTTAATGTTGGCTTTGATGAACCAGATGAGCACACAAAGTTGGTGAACTTGGTTAACGAAACGAACAAGAATACGGCTCCTGAATATGTTTTGTCTGCTAACTATGGTTTTGGTGGTCATAACGCAGCTGTTGTCTTCAAGAAGTGGTAAGAGGGAAGTTCAATAATGAATTTAAATGTCAAAGAAATTCGTGAATTGATGGCAGACTTGGAAAAGTCTACCCTGCGCGATGTTTACATCCAAGATGGTGAATTTTCATTGCACTTGTCTAAGAACGAACAGGTTCAAGGCGGTAGCACACCAGCGCCAGTAGCGCCAAGTGCACCCGCAGCGCAACCTGTTGTGAACCAAGAGCCAGCAGCCCAGGCCTCTGCGCCTGAAGTAGCTGCACCAGCAGCTGCCGGAAAAGAAATCAAGGCACCAATGGTCGGAACGGTGTATCTCCAACCAAAGCCAGGTGAATCAAACTTTAAGAATGTTGGCGACCACGTCGAGAAGGGCGAAACGGTTGCTATCATTGAAGCCATGAAGTTGATGACTGAAATCAAGTCAGACGTTTCTGGTACCATTGCTGAAGTTTTGGTTGATAACGAAGAAGTGGTTGATTTTGATAAGCCACTTTACCGTGTCACAACTGATTAAGAGATTAGACGGCTATTTCGGCCGATCGTCTTGTCCAAGCATTGCTTGGATATACATAGACAGCTAAAAGGAGAAGAGCTATGACCCAATTGAACACAAAGGAAATTCAAGAAATTCTTCCACATCGTTACCCAATGTTGATGTTGGACACGGTTGAGGAATTAGTACCTGGTGAACGCTGCGTGGCTATCAAGAACATTTCAATTAACGAAGAAATTTTCCAAGGACACTTCCCTGGTAACCCAACTTTCCCAGGTGCTTTGACCGTTGAGGCATTGGCCCAAGCTGGTGCTGTTGCTTTGCTTTCAATGCCTGAGTTCAAGGGTAAGACAGCTTATTTTGGTGGTATCAAGAAGGCTCGCTACCGTCAAATGGTTCGTCCTGGTGACCAATTGCGCTTAGAGGTCGTTTTGGATCGTTTGCGTGGCCCTGTTGGTTCAGGAAAAGGAATTGCCTGGGTGAATGGTAAGAAGGCTACAACCGCTGAATTGACATTTATTGTTGGAGATTAAGATGTTTAAAAAAGTATTGGTAGCCAATCGTGGTGAAATCGCCGTGCGGATTATCCGGACGTTGAAGGAAATGAGTATCCAAACGGTTGCGATTTATTCAACGGCTGACAAGGATTCTTTGCACGTTCAAGTAGCAGACGAGGCCATCTGTGTTGGTGGCCCAAAGCCTGCTGATTCTTACCTAAACATGAAAAATGTTGTGACAGCAGCCCTATTAACGGGTGCTGAAGCAATTCACCCAGGTTATGGGTTCTTATCAGAAAACGCCCTATTTGCCGAAATGGTCGGCGATGTCAACATTAAGTGGATTGGCCCTCGTCCTGAAACAATCGATTTGATGGGAAACAAGGAACACGCTCGAGTAGAAATGACCAAGGCAGGCGTTCCGGTAATTCCTGGTTCTGATGGCTATATTCATAACGTCGACGAAGCCATTGAAGTTTCGAAAAAGACGGGATTCCCATTGTTGCTGAAGGCTGCTGCCGGTGGTGGTGGTAAGGGAATGCGCTTTGTTTACTCAGAAGGTGAACTAGCAGAAAACTTTATCAACGCTCAAAGCGAAGCTCAGTTGTCATATGGTGATGACCATATGTACATCGAAAAGGTGATGACGGATGTCCGCCATATCGAAATGCAGGTGATTCGTGATCAATTTGGCAACGTGATTTGCTTGCCAGAACGAAACTGTTCTTTGCAACGTCGGAACCAAAAGGTGATGGAAGAATCACCAGCCGCTTCCGTGACACCAACAATGCGTGAAGAGCTGATGGACATTGTCACAAAGGCCGTGAATGCGATTGACTATGAAAATACTGGAACGATTGAATTCCTTCAAGACCAAGAAGGTAAGTTCTACTTCATGGAAATGAACACTCGAATTCAGGTTGAGCACCCAGTCACTGAAATGGTGACAGGCTTGGATTTGGTTCGCTTGCAGGTTGAAGTTGCTGCCGGTGAAGAATTGAAGTTAAAGCAAGCTGACGTTCAAATCAGCGGTCACGCCGTTGAAATGCGGTTGACGGCTGAAAAACCAGAAGCTAATTTTGCCCCTAGTGCTGGAAAAGTTGACTTTGTCTTCTTGCCAACTGGTGGACCAGGGGTTCGAATCGATTCAGCCCTTTACAATGGCGACACCATCCAGCCGTTCTATGATTCAATGATTGCGAAACTGATTGCCCATGATGAAACGCGTGGGGAAGCCTTAGCAAAATTGGAACGAATGGTGGATGAAACTTCCTTAGTTGGTGTTTCTACATCACAGACTTTCCAAAAGGCCATGTTGCTGGATGAAAACGTCTTAACAGATAACTTTGGAACGAAGTATCTTGAAGATACATTTATGCCAAAGTGGGAAGAAAAACTGGCTGAACAAGCTGGTGAATAAATTTCTTGACGAAAGCCGCCTTTGAGCGGCTTTCACTTGCTTAAGAAACTTTAGGCCCAAACAGTGATGAGGGGGAAAGGGCAGAGCCCAAAATAATATGGATTTATTTAATTCAAAAAAACCTGAACAAAATAAGATTAAGGTGACCGATGCCATTAAGGATCGGATTCCTGATGGCCTCTTTCTGGCTTGCCCATACTGTGGCGAACAGATTTACAACAAGGAACTGGGACCATACCGCGTTTGTCCAAAGTGTAATTACGGTTTCCGTTTGCAGGCGCACGAACGGGTTGCTCTGTTAACGGAAGACTTTGTCGAGATGAACGCTGACTTGACGATTGATCATTCTGATTTCCCTGGCTATGAGGAAAAATTAGCCCGGGCTAAGAAGCAAACTGAGATGAACGAGTCTGTTTTGACTGGGACGGCCACGATTGAAGGCGAAAAGGTTGCCCTGGGCATCATGGACGCTTACTTTATGATGGCCTCATTGGGTTCAATGACCGGCGAAAAGATTACCCGTCTCTTCGAGTATGCCACAGAAAACCGCTTGCCAGTCGTGATGTTTACGGCTTCTGGTGGGGCGCGAATGCAAGAAGGAATTAATTCCTTGATGCAGATGGCTAAGGTATCAGCGGCAGTTGCCGCCCATCAGGAAGCTGGCTTGTTGTACTTAGTTGTGCTGACCGATCCAACGACAGGTGGTGTGACTGCTTCCTTTGCAATGCAGGGTGACGTTACATTGGCTGAACCACACGCCTTGGTTGGTTTCGCTGGTGCTCGTGTGATTGAATCAACGATTCATGAAAAGTTACCAAAGGACTTCCAACGAGTAGAAACGCTCTTGGAAAACGGCTTTGTTGACAAGATTGTTCCTCGCCAAGACATGGCTGGCATGATTGCCAATATTGTGTCACTACATCAACAGGAGGCTGAATAATGTTCGAATTTATCAAGACATTGTTTAAAAAAGAAATCGATCCAGCTGAAGTGGTGAAGAAGTCCCGCGAAGACCGCTTTATGGCACGCGAATTAATCAATGGCATCTTTGAGGATTTTATTGAGTTACATGGCGACCGCCTTTATGGCGATGACAAATCAGTTATTGGTGGTTTGGCACGATTAAACGGCCAGCCCGTTACTGTGATTGCCATTGATAAGGGAACGGATATCAACGATAAGTTGTCTAAGCGAAACGGGTCACCTCAGCCTTGGGGCTACCGGAAGGCGCAACGATTGATGGAACAAGCAGCAAAGTTCCACCGTCCAATTGTGACCTTTATCAATACGCCTGGTGCCTTTCCTGGTAAGGACGCTGAAGCCTTGGGCCAAGGGGAAGCAATTGCTCAGTCAATTTTAAAGTCAATGAAGTTGCCAGTTCCAATCATCTCCATTATCTATGGTGAAGGTGGTTCCGGTGGTGCCTTGGCCTTGGCCACAGCTGACCAAGTGTGGATGTTTGAAAATGCCACATATTCAATTTTGTCACCCGAAGGCTTTGCTTCTATTTTGTGGAAGGATGCCAAGCGAGCAAATGAAGCTGCTGGCATCATGGGCTTGACGGCTGCTGATTTGCTGAAGGAAAATGTGATTGACCTGGTGATTCCAGAAGGTCATAATCATGGCAAGATTTTTAACGGCATGAAGGAAAAGTTGTCGAGTGAAATTCAGGAATTGCAGACACTATCTGACGATGAGTTGATTCAACAACGGCGGGAGCGTTTTCGGGCTTTCTAAATAAAAAATAAAACGCCTGTAATGGGAAATTTGTCGCGAGAAAGAGAAGCGATATTTAATTTCTGGTGACGGCGTTTTTTTATGTAAACTAACCAGCCTGGTACTATCAGTACTGGGCTTTTTTACTGAATTATTCTTGGCTCACCCAGCGACTAAATCAATCGTGTACCGCATTATTAAAATATAGACCAAATAATCAGAAGGACAATTTTTGTCCTAAATATTAAATTAGAATACATCTTCATTAAAAGTAATTAAAAAGAAATGCAATTGAAATATAAAAATAAAAATGTTATTATTTTCCCTAAAGGGAGACTGAGCTATGAACAAAAAACAAACATACAAATTATATAAGGCTAAGAAATTATGGGTAACAGCTTTAGTGGGTGTTAGTATGGTGGCCGTAGAAGGCGCTCTTCAGCAGGCTCAAGCCGATGATGTTTCTAGTTCTCAAACAATAGAAAAAACAACAGATACAAATGAGTCCACAAGTCAGCAAAGTCAGACTGCTAGTTCACAGATAACAAATAATCAGAGCACAGGTAGTCAAAGCTCGGTTGCGCAGGGACTAAAGCCTCAGAGTATTGCTGCGCAAGGACTAAATTCGACAAGCACTAATAATCAAAGTGTCGCATCACAAAGCGCTAGTACACAACAAACGTCAGTTAGTGCTAGTGGCCAAAGCAAGCAGCAAACGGCGACGTCACAGGAGGCAACGACTGCTCAAAATCAGAGCCAGGCTGCAAATAATACAAGCAGTTCGACAGCCAATAACAATCAGTCACAAAGTACCAGCACTGAAAGTGGCACGCAATCACAAAGTACCAGCACTAGTAGCGCTACTCAGTCACAAAGCCAAAAAACTGGAAGCACCACTGATACAACCAGTGGCAGCAATCAAGGCAGTCAAAGTCAAGCTACAGAACAAACACTGAATTTGCGCCAAGCGACGGATTCTGCAACGAGTAATGCTGCCTTATTGGGTGCTAATTTGACTCAAGGCACAACCCAACCGGTAACCAATGATCATTTGTCAGTGACAGTTACTAAGGATAATTTTTTGAAGTGGTTTAAAATCAATGGCGCGGCAACCTATGATACTAATACAAACACCGCTATTTTAACGACTAATAAGGATTTCGTTGAAGGTAATATTACTCTTAATACCAAAATTAACGCTAATGATGCTTTCGTGTTGAACGGAAAGATTAACCTAGGTAACAAGTTGCAAGGTGCTCAGGGCGGTGACGGGATTGGAATTGCCTTTCACCATGGATCTGTTGGGCAAATTGGTTCTGTGGGTGGCGGAATTAGTGTCATGGGGCTGCCAACCTCAACTGGCTTTATTTTTGATACCTGGACACTTAATGCTGGTGACCACGGGGATGGTAAGGGTGACTCTTATGTTTCCGGCTTCCACAGCGATGTTGACCAAACTGGACAAGATAGTAATTTTCGCTACGATGGTGGCTTTTTAGACTTGGATCCTGCCAAATACAATGTAGCAGGTCAGGACATACCATTTACGGTAACCTATGACGGAAATGGACATATGGGACTGAATTACCTGGGCCAAACATTTACTATTCCGGTGACCGATTTCCAAGATCCATTAGCACTATCAATTGGAGCATCAACTGGAATAGCTACCAACTTACAAACTGTTTCGGTTGACTCATTTACTTTTGACCCAGCACAGAATAACACAATTTCGCGAACAATCAACTATGTTGATAAAAGTGGCAATAAGATTGCCTCATCAACCGTCCAGTCGGCCATTTATCGCCGTCAGGGAACGTTAGTCAATGGTCAACCAACGTATACGGATTGGCAGCTGGCCAGCGGGACTAATAGTAACAATTTTGCTTCGGTAACGGCACCAACTATTGCCGGTTATACCATGGAAGGTAATCAAACTAACTATTTTTCACCAATAACTGTTACGAATGATTCTGGTCAACTTGTCTATAACGTTGTTTATGATAAAATTCTTGGCCAGACGACACTGAACGTCCAAGACAGCACGATTGTTGCTGGTCCTACGGCACAATGGTCTGCTAGCCAAAACTTTTTGAGTGCTGTGGATCAAAATGGCTCAGCTGTTGATTTGAGTAAAGTTCAGGTTAGTGGTTCGGTGAAGACTACGGACCCAGGAATCTACCCAATTACCTATACTTATACCGATACAAGTGGCAAGACTGTTACAAAGACGGCCAATGTCACCGTGGTGCAAGAAAAGAGTAGTTTGGTGGCCAAGAGTAGTACAATCTTTGTCAACTCGAAGTGGAATACAAGTGACAACGTTGTCAGTGCTACTGATGAAAACGGCAACGTACTTGATTTGAGTAAGGTCCAAGTTTCGGGCAGTGTTGACACCAGCACACCGGGAGTATATCCGCTTACCTATAGCTACACGGATGCTAGCGGTAATCCATATTCGCAGCCAGTGACTGTGACGGTTATTAATAATCAGAGCGCTTTGACTGTTAAAGATAGCACTATTTTTGTTAATGACAGTTGGAAACCAGCTGATAATGTAACGGCTGCTAAGGACGAATATGGCAATCCAGTCGATATTAGTAAAATCAGTGTTTCTGGGGATGTCGATACCAGCAAGCTTGGCGTTTACCCAGTTACCTATAGCTATACGGATGGTCAAGGAAAGTCCTTCAACGTAGTCGCAAATGTTACCGTTGAAGATAATCAGACACAGCTACAAGCGAAAAACAGTACTTTAATTGCCGGACTAAAGACAACATGGCAGCCAAGCGATAATTTGCAAACGGGGATTGATGCCGATGGCAAGCCACTGTCAATTGACCAAGTCCAGGTTTCTGGCAGCGTAAATCCGCAAAAGCCTGGTACTTACCAAGTCACATATAGCTATACTGATCAGCAAAGGCACTATCATAGTACTCCTGCTACAATCACCGTGTTGGCTAGCCAAGGAAGTATTAATGCTGCTGATAGTACGATTGTTGCCGGCCCTACGGCTCAGTGGTCAGCAAAAGATAATTTCTTGACTGCTACTGATGAACACGGTAATTCGGTTGATTTTTCTCAAGTTCAAACGTCGGGAACAGTTGACGCCAAAACGCCAGGGGTTTATCCAATCACTTATACTTACACGGATAGCCAGGGGACTCCTTTTACAAAGACAATTAATGTGACGGTTGTTGCCAGCAAAGGTGGTGTGGCAGCTAAAGATACTACCTTGATTGCTGGGCCAAATACAAAGTGGACTCCTGCAGACAACTTCTCAGGTGCAACGGATGCAACTGGTCAACCTGTAGACTTTAGCAAAGTTACCGTTACCGGTAATGTTGATACCACAAAGCCTGGAACCTACCCAATCACTTATTCTTATACAGATGGTAGTGGTAATGTCTATACTCAAAAAGTAACGGTCACTGTTTCAGGGGATGATACGTCAACATCCAATACAAATCAGGGTTCAGGAACAACGACAAGTAGTAATGGTCACGTGACAAATCAGGATTCAGGAACGAATACAGCTAATGTGGTTCCTAGTCAGGTTAATGTGTCTGACTATTTGGTAAATGCTACACCAAAAACGCCAAGTGTATTACCACAAACAGGTAAGCATCAAACACGTTCGAATAATCTAGAAGCGCTTGCAATAGGAATGATTTCGGCAACCTTTGGACTGATTTTACTGATGAAGCGCAACAAGAAAAACGGAATTGACTGATACTCGATGAAGTTTTTGCTATAATAGAAGCTGAGGGGTTTTCCTCGGCTTTTTGTTTTGGGCTCGTCTTGGAATTCGACAGGCTGTTACGAGCATTAGCTGCATTCCGCCATCCGGGCGTAAAGCGGGCAGACATTTAACTGCAAAAAACAATAACTCTTACGCTGTCGCTGCCTAAAAACCAGTGATTCGTAGCCAAGATTGTTAGGCTGACATGGTGGTCTTGGTTTAATAAATGGTCAGATCGGCTTAATGGTGATGCCTGCACGGTTAAGTTTAAATCAATTAGGTTCCCAGTCAGAGTCAAGTTCTGGACAATGACTGCTTTGGCTGTGGTATTAATCATTGCCCTATGAATGTAGACGCTAGTGTGGCGGTCGGCTTGGACAGGGGTTCGACTCCCCTCGAGTCCATTGGGGCCTGCAATAGCAGGCATTAGAGGTTAAAAACCTTGAAAAGTACCACTTTAGTACCAAGAAAAATCATAGAAAATTAACCAAAATGGTACTTTTTTGGAACTAGGAAATTGCCGACATATGACAGAAAAAAGCTTACAATTTTAAATTGTAAGCTTTTTTGTTGAGAATCTTTCATAATTTAAAAATTTTTCTAGTATGCTAATTCAATCATCCGTTCAAACTCATCAGGGTCATGATTTATAATTATATCTAAGCAGTTACTATCATGTGATAAGTTTGCTAACCATCCTAAAGAGGTGATGGCTTTCGATCTGCTAGTACAGACCCCTGGGGTAATCATGTGTTGCCATGATTCTTTAGTATAACCAGTATCGGCTGCTAAAATGATGTATTTGTTGTCAATGCCTCTAACTAACGTCGCAGACATTCCTGAAGTATGCCCGGGTGTGTATAGTTGTAACAAACTACCGTCACCAAAAACATCATAGTATCGATTAAAAGCACCAATGCCTTGACGATTATATTCATAGGTATCAATATTGATGTTTTGCCATTCACCGGGTAAATATACTAGTGGCAGTTTATTAGCAACGTTCCATTCTTCGCTTGAAACCATAATTTTTTTAGCATCTTTCACCAACTTTAATCCACTAGCGTGGTCGCTATGCAAATGACTCATTAACACTAAGTCAATATCGGATGTTGAATAACCAAATCGATTTACTTGTTCATTAACTGCCCAGTTAGCTGGTAAATATCCTTTGTTAATTTTGGTTTG
Organism: Gorgythion begga; assembly: GCA_018250975.1. Taxonomy (NCBI): domain Eukaryota; kingdom Metazoa; phylum Arthropoda; class Insecta; order Lepidoptera; family Hesperiidae; genus Gorgythion; species Gorgythion begga. The sequence continues at coordinate 29,539 of DWTH01000017.1, forward strand.
AAGACCTAATTCTTGCCAATTACCCTGCCTAATATTTGTATGCCAACCAGTGTCAATTAATACTAACCCTTTTGGATGTTCAATCAAATAAGAAGATACGGGTAAAATCAATTGATTTACTTCAGATCGAAACACTCCGGTAAAAGCTAATGGATTACGAGCTTGACCATGAAATGGCAATGCTTTATCTAACTTTACTAATCCAGTTCTTAATATGTGAATTTTTATTTTTGACTTATCAATCAACTTGTTACCTCATTTATAATCGTTAACGATTAGACCAACATCAATAGTTTGAAATTAATTATTTTACTTTTAATGGTTACCATATTATAATTGAGTTATCAATAATTGACAAGTCAACGATTCGAGAAGGGTTAAAATATGGATTTACAAAAGTTCAGTCAGCTACTATATCAGGTTAAATTAGTTGATCAACAAATTACTAAAAATTTTGAAAATCAAGTTGGTTTCAGTTTAACTAGGTATGCTTTGTTAATGTTCTTAAGAAAGACATGTCCTTGTTCACAACATCAAATTAAAGACGCTTTAGGGATTGATAATGCCGCTATCACTAGACATTTAAAGGTGCTAGAAGAAAATGGATATGTCGTGAGAAAACGAAATGAGGCGAATAACCGAGAAGTCTTTGTTTCTTTAACTGAACAAGCCGTAGAAGAATTAGATCATTGTGAACAAGAATACCAAGCTAAAGAAAGCAATAATTTAAACCTATTAACTGATGTTGAAATGAATCAGTTGCTAAATTTGTTAAATAAACTTGATTTGCAACTCAGTAAAGGCGATAAAATTGTCTGAAGACAGAGAGATAAGGGGGATAACTAATGAAAAATATTATGTTTATTCATGGATTTATGAACAATGGTCAAATATGGAGTGAGTGGAAAACTTTTTTTGAACAACGAAATTTTAATTGTTATAACTATTCTTGGCCATATATGGATGGCGATGTTAAAGAGTTAACTCAATCACCTTCCCCTAAATTAGCAGGTACTAATTTTAATGATGTAGTCACTCATTATGCAAAATTAATCCAGCAGTTAGATGAACCACCAGTTTTAATTGGTCACTCACTTGGTGGTGTGGTTGTGCAAAAGTTATTATCAATGGGATATGGGTCAGCAGCTGTTTGCATCAATAGCGGCCCACCTAAGGGGATTTTTAAATTTAATTGGGACTTTATCGTTTCAAATGCCCAGCTCATGAATCCATTCAAAAAGAATTCGCTGGTTTTGATGGATGCCAACTGGTATCACAAATATGTAACTAACGACCTAACATATAACGAGACTCAAAAATTTATTGATGAATATTGTTTGCCAGCAAGCAAGCAAGTTGCTAAAACAATTGGTTCAATTGACTTTAAAGCGCCACATAAACCATTGCTATTTATTGCAGGTCAAGATGATCACTCGCAACCAGTAGTCATCAATAAAGCTAATTTTGATGCGTATACTAACGCCGCTAGTGTTAAGAAATTCAAAGTCTTTCCGAAGCGAACTCATAATATTCTTTCTCAATCTGCTTGGGAAGAAGTTGCCACTTATGCTATTAATTGGATTGATAATATTTAGGGATGATGTGATATGAATATATTAATCGTTATTTTTAGTCTGCTAGTTGCATTAGAGTTCTTTTATATTATGTTCTTAGAAACGTTTGCAACATTATCCAATGCGACTGGTAAGGTCTTTAATATGAATGAAGCTGATTTAAATAATAAAAACGTCCAATTACTGTTTAAAAATCAGGGTATCTATAATGGATTGATTGGATTAATTATTTTATATGCTAATTTATATGCATCTAATCCAAAAGAATTATTGAGCATCATCATGATTTACATTATTTTAGTTGGATTATATGGAAGTTATTCCAGCGGTAATAAGCTGATTGTAATTAAACAATCAGGACTAGCTATCATAACGTTACTTTTCATTGTTCTTTTTTAGATAGGGCATTAAGCATAATGATGAATTGAAGAAAAAGAACACTAATAAGAGGCCGCTACCTGAATACACATTAGCGGCCTCTTTAATTATCCAAAAATTTTTCGCCAGCGGCTTGTTTTCATACGAAAACAAGCGCAAGGGGACTGATCGCCCCCTTGCCCCCCCAAAAAAAAAAAATCTATGTAATTTTAATTAAATTACAAAATAAAAAAGAAAAAAGAGTGAATTACTTGCGTACCACTCCTGCGTCGTTTAGCATAATAAAAAAATATGTTTTGTCAAGTACTTTGACGCAGAAAAAATTAAAAATACGTATTAACGCCTAGATTTAGCCGTCTAGGCGTTTTTTTCATTTTTATTTTTTCGATTTATTGATCGAATTTTGAAAGGAAAGATAATTCTATGAAGAATAAAGTTCGAAGCCTGACCGATAAAGTTATTTTATTGTTGTTGTAGCACAAGATGTATTAAGGAAAAGGTAATAAATTATGAAAATTAAGTATAACTCAGGCTATTTAATGGAAACAG
>DWTH01000018.1:0-31394 GCA_018250975.1 Gorgythion begga
CTGATGCTCATTATAGACAAACGTGTTTTTAATAATAGAAATAAAACATAAAATTTACTATCTAATTTAACCGTTTTGGCACAATATTTTTTGAAAAGCACCTGGAAACTATCAACAACTGAACACTGATAACTCTACCACCTACCATCAGTGACTTTTGCTAACCTGCTTGTTCCTCTTGTTGTTTAAAATCCTAACAGGAACTGTTCAAATAACATGATTGGATCAAATGTTGCCGTCTTCATCGTTATTTCCATTTGTAAAATGTTTAAAAAACCGGCACGGACTTTACCCAAGCGATAGTGGCTGAGGGCCTGTTTGGCCAGTTTTACCCGGTAAGGGTGAACTTTCAAAGCACTTCCAACAGACTGGTCGCTCCCAGCCGAACCAGCGACCTGTAATAATAAGCGGAATTGACCGAGCAAAAGAGCATTCAGGCGCAGCGGTGCTTCGCCATTTTTAATGAGGTCATAGTACAGATGCAAGGCTTCGGCTTTTTTCTGTTTCAAAACCAAATCGGCCAAATCAAAGGCTTGAGCCGTTGATTCCTTTGGAACCAAACCGGTTACCCCAGTCAAATCAATCGTTTTCGTTTGACTAGCATAAGCCAAGAGCTTGGGTAATTCAGCCAAGACCTTCGAGTAAGAGGCCTGGGTTCTCAGAAGTAACTCAGCCTCTGCTTCTTGGCTTATTTCTACCCGCCGCTGGTCTAAGAACTGGTGCAGGGCCTGTCGTGTCTGGCGTTCATCCAATGCCGGTAAGTCGAGAAGCTCTGCTTGACTCAAAATAGACTTGGTGACCTTCTTACGTTTGTCCAAAGAAGCCTCATTAGCAAACAAAATCAAGAGGTTTCCTGGCACTGGATGGTCCAATGCTTCTTGCAAAGCCTTTTCCTGATTAGCCGTTAACTTCGATCCGGCCGTTAAGAAGGTTGGATTTTCAACCAAAACTAAGCGGTGATCGCCGAAAAATGGAGCACTCAAATAATCGTCCAGGATTGGGTCCAGGCCAACCTCGGCGAAATCATATGTCGACTGGTTCATTTCTTGCTCGGCCGGGTCAATAATCGACGCAAATAATCGGTGAGCTTTTTGAACTAAAGCGGGCTCGTTACCGGTCACCAGGTACAGGCTTGGCAACGCTATCTGATCAATTTGTTGTTTTACTGTTTGTAAGGTCATTGAAGCTTTTTACCTGAAAATGTCCTTTATTGTGATTCTCATATACATATCTTAGCATACCTTGCCGCCTTGTATCGTAGACAATCATCTTTTGCTGAGCAGCAATCGCCAAAACTTCCTGGTTTGGATGGCCGTAACGGTTTTTGCGGCCAGCAGAAATTAGCCCATAGGTCGGCTGCCACTTAGCCAACACCTCTTTATTCGTTGATGTTCGTGAACCGTGATGGCCAAACTTAATCAAATCCGGGCGAAAACTTGGGTACCTAGCCAAAACTTTTTTCTCCCCAGCCTGATCCAAGTCACCAGCGGTAAACAAGACCAAGGGGCCAATCCGGCCACCAAGAGCAATTGAGTCTTCATTTTCCCCAATACCCGGTTGAAACGGGTGTAAAACGCGCAATGGCAAGTTAGCTGGTTGCACCCGGTCAGTCACAGAAACCACCTTTGTCCGCCCCAGGTAAGGCTGAATTCTTTTCCGAAAAGCTGCTTGCTTAGTCATCCCAGCAGGCAGCAAAACCTGGTCCACTTGAAACGTTGTTAAAATTACTCGAGCATCGCCAATATGGTCTTGGTCCTGGTGAGATAGTGACAACGTATTAATTCTACTAATACCACGCGCGTGCAAGTAAGGCACAATCACTGAACGGGCCTGACCCTCTTGATTTTTCGGCCACCCCTGCTTGCCGTGTGGATTGTTTTCAGCTGACCCCTGGCCAGAGAAACATGGTTTTTGAAAAGAAATCTTGCCACCTGTATCAATTAAGGTGATTGTCTTATTGTATGGCTCACGAAGTAAGGCGGCATCGCCCTGACCAATATCAAAGGTTGTAAACTCGCCCGTTCTTGGAAAATGGACTAAAAAGAAACCAATTATCAAGGCGAACAGCCACGTACCGACCACCCACCGACGACCAGCCTTCTCGGCTCCCAATAAAAACCAGGGCGCAAACCCCAGTACTAATAAAATTGGCCAAGGCAGTGCGCCAATAACAATTTGTCCCGGCAGGTTGCCTAACCAATAGACAGATTGGTCAAACATCGTTACCAGCCAATTCGCTACCGGAGCCAAACCCGGCACCACCTGACCGAAAAATGCAACCAACACAACGGGTAAAATCACCAGCGAAAAGACTGGGATAGCAATCAAATTGGCAAAACTTTGCCAAATATTCCAGGTATACTGCTGCGCCACGATTAGTGGAAAGGTCAAAACTGATAAAAAGAGGCCCTTTTGCCAAGTCGACCAATCTTCGGGTAAAAGTGCTAAGGCCAAGGTTAAGAAAAATGACAGCTGTCCACCCAGGGTCAATAAAATCTGTGGGTGAACAATCAACGTCAACAATAGCGACCATGACCAAATTTGAATCGAAGAAAACCGCCGATTAAATGCTTGCGCAAAAATCCGACCTTCACCGGCAATTACAGCACGGACGAGAATCGGTGGACAAGCCGTAAGCCAATAAAAGCCAACTAAGCAAAGAGCCATTATTGCCAACGTAAGCTCTTGGTACAGGCCAACCAACTTTCCTAACTTACGGACGGCAGCAAGTAAAAAGGCAACGTGGAAGCCTGACAATGAAAAAAGATGAACCAATCCCAATTCCTGAATTTTAGGATTATCGTCATACAAAGTCTGATCCTTTGATCCCAGTAAGAGTGCTAAGGCATAATTACTGATCGGATTTGGTAGTTTCTTGGCACGGTCCGATAAGGACGCATGCAATTGGTGAAAATAAGCATTTAAACGGTCTAGCCATGTTAACGGGCGGTCCAGCTTCAGTCCTACCTCCTGAAGCCGAACTTGATGGGTAATTTTCTTTGTCTTAGCAAAGTTTTTAAAATCAAATTGATAAAAGTTAGTTGCCGGCATAATTGACGTAAAATCACCCTGACCGCTAATCAAGGTCGGACCGGGTGACGAGCGAAACCGAGCCAAATCTTCCGGAGCCTTTGCCTGGTAATAGTAATAAACGCGGTCACCTGAACTTTTTAAGCGACCAATGCCAGCAACGAGGCCATCAGTGTTAATTGTCCGTTCGTCTGGATAGGCCAGCATTGTATAGATCTGTCCTTTTTTATCAGGCAGGTTGGCCTGACGGACTAGTGCTTTTTGACCCATCCAAAAATACAATAAAAAAGCCAGCGACAAGGCAAGTATGACAAACAAGTCCCTGCCACGAGTCGTTAAAAAGGCAAGCAAACTAAAAAATAGTGCCAAACAGATAGTCACCGAATTCGGCCGATAAACCGCCAATGATAAGGCGCCCACCAGCCAAGCTGCCTTCAATGTTGCTTGCAGACCCATTAAACCGTCACCTGATTTTTTAATTGTTCAAAACGTTTGGGACCAATCCCGCCGACTTCTTTCAAGTCCTCAACTGACTGAAATCGGTGTTTTTCTTCCCGAAAAGCCACAATTTGCTCCGCTTTTTTGGGGCCAATGCCATCCAGTGCCTCCAACTCCTTGGCGCTAGCCGTGTTTAAATTAACGAGCGCTCCCCCGCCACTTCGTCCAGATCCTGAAGTTGCGCCTGCTCGAGCACCACCAACATTACCAGCACCACTAGGAACGCCAACCGTTTGGTTAGGCCCCTCTTCGCCAACTTTTTCAATATAAAGCGCCTGACCATCCACTAATAATTGAGCTAGATTAATACGGTTGCGGTCGGCTTGATCTGTTAGGCCACCAGCCTGTTGGATAGCGTCTTGGAGGCGACTACCTATAGGCAAGTCGACCACTCCTTGGTGGTTAACCGCCCCCTTGAGATCAATCACCACTCGACCGCTAGCGCCCGGCTTTCTCTTTACACCCTTATCCGCTACCTTTTCCTGCTTTTCATTTAAGGCAGAGGATAGCCTCGGCACGGGGGCATCTTGTTTCGCTCCCTGCTCAGTACCCAAGGGGTTTAATCGCCAAAACACAATGATTGCCGCCAGCAAACCTAGGCCGGCCACAACCCAATAACGCCAGTATTCAATCAAATGTTCCTTCATCCAAGTCAATAATTTTTTGTACGTCATCTGCTCAACCTCCTGGTAAATCAGACGAAGTGCAAACAAAAAGCCAACACACTTTTTGGTACAAATATCCTAATTTTTTGGATACGTACCAACGAGCTGTCGGCTATTTTTTATTGAAAATGTTTTTGTAAGGCGGTTACAACCACCGCTGGGACGAAAGCGTCGAGCTTGTCGGCACCAAATTTAGCAATTTCTTTGACCATCGATGATGAAACATTCTGATTTTCCGGCTTGGCCAAAAGCAAGACCGTTTCAACATCAGCCAAGACAGAATTGACTTCCGCAATATCGCGTTCGTACTCGAAATCCTTGGCATTCCGTAGACCACGGACCAAGTATTTCGCACCAATTTCGTTCATATAGTCAACGGTCAAGCCACCGACTTGTCCAACCTGAACATTTGGTAAATCAGCTACGGCTTCTTCCACCAACTCCAATCGTTCGGCCGGTGTGAACAATCCTTTTTTATTCGTATTAGTTCCCACAGCCACGACAACTTCATCAAAAATTTCAGAAGCGCGTTGAATAATATCCAAGTGGCCATTGGTCAACGGGTCAAAAGACCCTGGAAAGACTGCTTTTTTCATTTTCCCACTCACTTTTCCTGTTGAGGTTCGTACCTATAAAGGCTCACTCGCGTAATACCGTAGTCCTTTTGCTTCAATAAATTTAGGTTAGGACCTGGTTCCGGTAAATCAGCGACCTGGTCGGATTCAATCATGATAATGGCGTCCGTTGCCAGCAGTCCGCCCTCTTCCATTGCCGTTAAATCAGCCTTTAGCTTTTCCTTGGCATACGGTGGATCAAGCAAAATCAAATCAAAGGACTTCCCCTGACTAGCTAAACGAGTTAGCGCAGCACTAGCTGGGACCTTCAAGACCATAAAGGCATCTTCAGCATGGGTCTTTTCGATATTTTTCTCGATGACTGCAATGGCAGCTCTCTGTCGGTCGACTAAGACCGCCTGATCCATCCCCCGCGAAACTGCCTCAATTCCAAGGCCACCAGTTCCGGCGTACAGGTCGAGAACCTGGCCACCATTGATATAGGGCATCAACATTGAAAAAATAGCTTCCTTAATTTTATCTGTTGTCGGCCGCGTTTCTCGTCCCTTGACGGCATCCAAGCGAAGACCACCAAATCTTCCTGCAATCACACGCATTAGGACCTTCCTCCCTTTTCAGCCGGCACGTGGACCTTATCATCAGTTTGCAAGTCTTGTTGTCCATCATCCTGACGATTATTCTTTTTCGTCGGCTGATTTTGACCCTGATTAGTTGGTTCCGCTAATTTTGCTTCAGATTGTCCTTTTGATTGGCCAGTTTGCTCCGCTGATTTTTCGTCAGATTGGTCCTTTTCAGCATCTTCTTGTGCCTGATCGTAGGCCTCAAAAAAGACATCATCATGAACATCATCCAAATCAGGGTCAATGTCAGGCCGTGGCGATATTTTCACAGTCTTCACAAACCGGTACTGGTTCAGCTTATTAACTGTTTTTTCAACATCATCTTCATTCAGATAAAGTTCGACATAGCCCATTCTCTTAGAAATATAGCTAATATCACCGAATTTCTTTAATTGTTCAACATGCTTCAAACCGCGTAAGAAAACATACACGGCTCGGCGTTTTTTTATAGTAAACATCTTAGCGTTTTAATTCCCTTCGTGCCGCATAATCTTGCGGATTTGGTTGGATCAATTCCTTGTCTTTGGCTGAAACGTTCAAGGCAAGGCCAATGGCTGCCGAGAAAAAGACAAATGATGAACCACCACCTGAGATAAAGGGGAAAACAACCCCAGTAATTGGCAGCAAGCCCAAGACACCTCCCAAATTAACAAAGGACTGCATCAATAAAAGACTAGCCAGCCCATACAAAAAGAGGCGGTTGTACTGTCCCTTTTGCTTGATTCCTAAGTAGACCAAGCGACCAATTAACATCAACACCATCAGCAAAACAAGGCAGATGGCCAAGGCGCCTAATTCTTCCGCTGCAACAGCCATAATAAAATCAGTGTTTGATTCTGGCAGGTAAGGTTTCAGCAACGAATTTCCCAGTCCAACGCCAAACAAACCACCATGGGAAATGGCGTAGTAAGAGTACAATAGCTGCCGACTTTGGTCAACATTATGCCAAGGATTGACAAAGTTCGTCAATCGTCTGATAGCGTAAGAAGACGAGTTTCCTAAATGGAAAAAGCCAATAATATCTGGCAAAAAAACCAAAACGATAAAGAACAAAAGCAACCAAAAGGCGCAAGCTCGAGATGACATTCCCGCCGCCATCATCATCATTAACAGAACGGCCAAGGTAATAAACATGTTTCCCAAATCGGGCATCAAGAGGTTCATCGACAACATCACAGCAGGTAAAAAGAGTTTTTGCAACATACCCGGCGCCGTCCATTGACGAATTTGGCGCCTGAGGCCTGCTCGAGGTAACCAGGGCTTTTTATCGAACCAGTGGGCAAAATACAAAATCAACACTATTTTTGATAGTTCAACCGGTTGTAAAGTCACCGGCCCCAGGTTAATCCACCCGTGAGCCCCGTTAATGGCCGGCGCTAAGCGAGCGACAATCAGTAAACCGGTGGTCCCAACCATTAAAAAATTGAGCACACTTTGTGATCGCAAAATGGAGCGATTCAATCGAAAGGCAACAAAGGCAACCGTCCAACCAACCATCACGAAAATAGCCTGCTTTGAAAAGGACATAATGGGTGATAAATAAGCATTTTGGGTCGCCGAAAAGACCATCACAATCCCGATGGCCGATAGCACGGCATAAGGCACCGCAATCCAGTAATCCAAACGTTCCAGCTTCTTAAACATTACCGCTCCAAAATATCTTGATAAACGCTTTCATCCAAAGACTTTGCAATCGCTACTACAAGGGCCTGTGCCGCTTCAAAATCAGGAATTGACCAAACCGTTTCATGGGTATGAATGTAGCGGGATGCCACACCCAAGGCGACAGCAGGAAGGCCAAATCCTTGGCCTTGAACGCCACCAGCATCAGTGCCACCCTTTGAAACAAAGTATTGATAAGGAATGTGATTATCCTCTGCTGTCTGCAAAATAAATTCCTTCAAGCGTGGTGACGTCACAACCGTTGGATCAAAGACGCGAATCAACGTTCCCTGGTCCATGACTCCCTGACGACCAACTGTGCCATCAACATCATTTGCTGCCGAAGAATCAACCGCAAAGAAGACATCTGGCTTCAATTGGTTAACAGCTGGCTTAGATCCGCGGAGACCGACTTCTTCTTGAACGTTTGCCCCAGCAATCAAAGTGTTTGGTGTTTCTACTCCTTGCAATTCTTCTAGAGCAGACAAAATCGTCACCACCCCAAAGCGGTTGTCGTAGGCCTTGGAAACAGCTCGATTAGGGTTAGCAAGATGGGCTGTCTTGGTTGCTGGCACAATAAAGTCCCCTGGACGAACACCAAAAGTCTGAGCCTGGTCAGCCGATTCAAAGCCAGCGTCAAAAAGAATATCATCAATGGTCAACTGGCTTTGACCACCGGTCTTACCACGCAACAGGTGTGGTGAAACAGAAGATGATACAACCGGATATTGCCCATCTTTTGTAAAGAGTGTAAAGCGGTGAGCAGAAACGGTCATAGGATTCCAACCTCCCAAGGCAACCACTTGTAAGGCCCCCGTTGGCAAAATACCAGAAACCATGAAGCCAACTTCATCCATGTGAGCTGCAAACATCACACGGGGACCATTTGACTGCTGATTTTTCACACCAAAAACACCACCAAGGTTGTTTTGGTAAACTTCGTCAACTAAGGGCGTTAAGTCCTGTTTGAATGCTTGACGCACCTGATTTTCCTGCCCAGATGTCCCCTGCAATTCCGTATATTTGACGAGTTGTTTCCAAGTATGTTGATCCATAACGCCCTCCTCAAGGTTTTTAATATAAAAGTTACTTTATTATAGCCTAGTTGAGGGGGACTGGCAAAGTCTTCAGGCTCGTTGAAAAAGCTGACATCTACTCGGCAGATCACTTTTTCAAGGACAATCAAAAATCCCCGATAAGAGCCTTATCGAGGATTAATACAATTAACAAAATTATGAACGCTTCTTATTCTTCAAAATCAGCGTAAAACCGGCCAAAAGAACAGAAATGGCAGTCAAAATGAGAACTTGCCAGCGACTGGATTCAAAGCGAGCAGCCTTTGGCAATGCAACCTTGGCAACCGGTTGCGCCGCAATTTCAGCTGGTGCAAAAGCAGGTACAGTTGTATTTGCTTTCGATTCGCTTGGTTGAGCAGTTGCTACCGGTTGCGCCATGTTGACTACTGGAGTAGGAGCCACTGTTTCAGTGCCTGGCGTTGTATTTGGCGTACTTGGCTTTGACGGCGTGCTTGGTGTTGCACTTGGTCCAACAGAAGCATTACCACCACCATCAATCTTTTCAACCATCATGGTCTTAGATTGTGTTGATAAATTATCACCAGTCAAATTAACGGCATTGCCATACGAACTGGCCTGAGATCCAGATTTCACACGGCTCTCGTACGTCAATACATAGGTTTGATTGATATCTCCAAAATCAATGTGGAACTTAGAATCAGAATCTATCGTTAACTTAGACAAGTCAACGGGCACCGCCTCGCCATCAGATGAGTCAATCGTCGAACCAAAGCTATCCGGAACAAAGGTTGAGTTGCCATCCAACTGATCAACAACCACCGCGTTTTGAATGTTTTGCTTGCGATAGTTAATTCGGACTTTCCAATGTAGCAATGTTGGATCTTTCAAATCAAACCAACCAAATTTTGATAGAACTTCAGTTTTATCAGGCGCATTTCCCTGATTAATATAAACATCGGTGCTAGCTCCGGGAATGATACTGTGGTCCAATTGCCAGTTAATCATATTTTTCGTATTAAAGGAAATCTTAGACAAATCCCAGTTAGAGTTAATTTCGAAATAGCCAGATAAGGCGCGGTTAACATCAGTGGCAGCACTATCACTGGTAAAATGGACCGTAATTTCTCGGGTATTTTTATCCAGATGAGCATTAGCAATCACATCACCATTTTGCTCATGAATTTGAAAATCAAGCGAATTTGGTACCTGAAAAACATCAGGAACCACTACCGCAATTGGTTGAGCGACGGCAATGCCAGCCCCCTTAGGAATTGCAAAATTCCATCGAACCGTCAAATCATCATAAGGGTTAAAATTATCTGTTTGATGATTACTGGTTTTATAAACAGAAGCACTGGTAATGTAGGCCGAAGAAACATCCCCAGCGGAAACTTTCGACATTACTGTCCCAGCTCCAATTCCTAGCATTAAAAAGAAACTGGCAAAAAAGACTAGCAACGGGCGATTTTTAAAATCATTCGTTTTCATAGCTCTCCTCATTTCAGTTATCTCACGACTTATTTGTCATATAAGCAACAACAACCAACAATATTGTAACGCTAGAACCTCAAAATATGATACTTTTAATCCAAATAAGTTTGTTTTCGGAATTAAATATTGACTTTACTATTTTATGCTAAATACCTATTGTCATCATTTTTATCCTAGAACCAGCTTTTTTACTAACAAACTTTTTTTGATTTCAAATACTACACAATACGTTATAATAGTCATATAAGAAACAAAAAAAGGAGAAAATTATGTCGAGTCATTCATTGCGCTATTTTATGGGGATTGATGGTCTTCTAGCCATCGTCTTTGGTCTTTTAGTTGTGATTCTACCCATCGACACGGCAGCCATTGCCGCGGCTATCATTGGTGTCATGATGGTTGCTTCTGGTTTATTTAAGATTGTTCATGCCATCAAAAACACCGCACTAACTGGTTGGAACAGGACAGGTGCTAGCCTGCTAGGCTTTATTTATATTTTGGCTGGTTTAATCATCTTTATTAATATGCACATTGCCTCAGTTTCGCTCTTTATGGTTGTTGGTCTAATGGTGGGAATTGTCTGGTTGTTTGAGGGAGTTATCCAACTTTCGGTCGTTAGCCGTCTCACTGATCACCAAGCTTGGCTAACCTTTTCAGCCGTCCTGCATATTGTTGCCGGCATTTTGTTGATGGCTAGTCCCCTCTTTGGTGGGGCCTTACTTTGGATGTGGTTAGGAGTTAGTCTTATCGTTCTTGGTGTCTACCGCCTCTTAATGTTTTTCCGTTTTTAAATCTTTTACTGCATCACGAGGTGCAATGAAAAATCAGCTTTGATTCCGCTTTAAAAAAGAAAGTGCCATATATAAGCGATGTGCTACATTTTCTGAGATTTAAATGATTATCATTAAAATTTAAAATTATAAAAAGTGAACAATTTGTTTTACTTTTATTTAATGTTCGTCTTTATTAAGCCATTTTGTGCATTTCACTCAGACAAAGCAAACATTTCTTGCTAAAATATTCAGGTAGGAAAAATATTATAAGGAGTCACTTATGTCCTTTCTCTCATCATATTTCCAGTTTGAAAAACTGGGCACTTCTTTTAGAAAAGAAGTGGTTGCTGGCTTGACTACTTTCGTAGCCATGTCATACATCTTGTTCTTGAACCCGACCGTCCTTGGTGATGCCGGCATGGACAAGGGGGCTGTCTTTACAGCCACTGCCTTAGCCTCTGGAATTGCTACAATCTTCATGGGTCTGGTTGCTCGTTACCCAATCGCGATTGCCCCAGGTTTGGGTGTCAACGCCTTCTTCGCCTATTCCGTTGTTATCGGTATGGGCGTCAAGTGGCAAACTGCAATGGCTGGTATCTTGGTTGCCGCCGTTATCTTTTTGCTCTTAACAATGTTTAAGATTCGTGAAAAAATCATCGATGCGATTCCTTCTGATTTGAAGATTGCTATCGCTGCTGGAATCGGCCTTTTCATCGCCTTTATTGGTTTGCACAACGCCGGTTTGGTTGTCGCAAACAAAGATACAATGGTTGCCATGGGCTCATTGACAAACGCCAACACGCTCTTAGCTATTTTCGGTATCGTCTTGACTTTGGTTTTGTTGGCCGTGAACACACCAGCTGCCATCTTCGTTGGGATGATTGGCACAACAATCGTTGGCTTTATCTTCGGCTTGATTAAGATGCCAAGCTCACTCATCGGTTCCGTTCCTTCTTTGAAGCCAACCTTTGGAGAATCAATCAACTATCTTGGTCATATTGATACCTTCCAAATGTGGGTTGTTGTTTTGACCTTCTTGATTGTCACTTTCTTCGATACGGCTGGTACTTTGATTGGTTTGGCCGAACAAGCTGGCTTCATGGAAAACAACAAGATGCCTCGTGCCGGTAAGGCCTTGATGGCCGATGCCGTTGGAATGACTGCCGGAGCCGTTTTGGGAACTTCACCAACTTCAGCTTACGTTGAATCATCATCAGGAATCGCCGTTGGTGGCCGTTCTGGTTTGACTTCTGTTGTGACTGGTTTGCTCTTCTTCGCTGCCTTGATCTTCTCACCATTGTTGTCAGTGGTCACGGATGCCGTGACCGCTCCTGCCTTGGTAATCGTTGGAATCATGATGGCCAAGAACTTGCAAAAGATTCAGTGGGACGATTTGGCTGTTGCCGCACCTGCCTTCTTGGTTGTTGTTGGTATGCCATTAACTTATTCAATTTCTGACGGTATCGCCCTTGGCTTTATCGTTTACCCAATCACGATGATTGCTACAAAGCGTGCAAAGGAAGTGAACTGGTTGATGTACCTCTTAGCCGTTATCTTCATCTTGTTCTTGTACTCAACCCATAGCTAAATCAGCTTGATGATTACTACACAAAAAGCGTTGGAAATTAATTCCAACGCTTTTTTAGTGTTTATTTTTATCCCTGTGCCTTTGCCCGCAAATCCTTGGCGTTTGCCAAAGCGGCATCAGTTACCTGATTGCCGGACAGCATCATCGCAATCGCTTCATCACGCTGATTTTCTGGCAGGTCCTTAACCTGCGTCACCGTTCGATCATTTTGATTAAACTTCTCAATCAAGAAATGGTGAGTGGCCGCAGCGGCCACTTGAGGCAAATGGGTAATGGCCATGACCTGCGTCTTCTCAGCAATTGTTTGCATCTTCTTGGCAATAGCGGAACCAACCCGACCGGAAACACCGGTATCGATTTCGTCAAAGACAACCGTTGGTAGACCATGTTGGGCAATAAAAATTGTTTTCAAGGCCAACATCAATCGGGAGGCCTCCCCACCAGATGCGGCCTTTTCTAGGGGCTTAGTGCCCTCACCCTGGTTGGTTTGAACAAAGAAGGCAACCTTATCCGCCCCACTAGGCAAAAAGCCCGTCACGGGCGTAAATTGAACTTCAAAGTAGGCCTGTTCCATCAACAAGTCCGCCAATTCGCGGTTAACCGCCTTCTCCAACTTCTTAGCCACTGTTTGTCGACTTTGTGTCAGCGCTTGGGCAGCAGTCACAATCTTCCCCTTAATGGTTTCTTTTTCTTTCGTCAGTGATTCCAAATCGAAAGAACCGCCGTCCAAGTCGGCCAACTCGCGGTCAACCTTTTGCTGGAAGGCTAAAATTTCATCAACGGAGTCACCGTACTTCCGCTTCAGATTATGGATTACCTGCAAGCGGTCGTCGATTTCAACTAAGGCCCCCTCATCAAAGGTCAAATCAGAAACCGCTTCATCCAAATCACGACCCGCGTCCTGGGCGGCGTAGTAAGCCTCCGACAACGATTGAGCCAAGTTTTCAAAGTCTGAGTCATAAGCAGCAGCCTGAGTCATCGCCTGATGAGCGGCAGCCAAAAGATCAATCGCACCACCATCCAGACCTGGATTCAAGGCCTGCTGCGCCTGGTCCAAAGCATCCGCAATCTTTTTGTGGTTCGCTAGCTTGCTCCGATCAGCCAAAAGCTGGTCTTCTTCTCCTGGTTGCAGGCTGGCCTCCTTCAGCTCCTCTTGCTGGAAGGAAAGCAAGTCCAACCGCTGGTTAATATCCTGTCGCCGATTTTTCAATTGATCAATTTGGCGGGTAATATCACGGTAGCGGTAAAAAAGCTGCTGATACTCGTTCTTAGCCTGACTTAAATCAGCCTCAGCAAACTGGTCCAACAGGTCTAAATGATGGTCCTGATTTAACAGCAAGGAGGTATCATGCTGGCCCTGAATTTCAACCAGCTGCGACCCGAATTCAGACAGCACCTTAAGGGGGACAATCACCCCATTGATGCGGACGATTGACCGACCTTTATGATTAAACTCGCGGTAAATAACCACCTGATCGTCACTAAGCTCAATTCCGGCAGCACTCAATTGTTCCCGCAAGCCGGCAGCTCGGTCGCCCACAAGGGAAAAAACAGCCTGCAAGACAGCCTTGTCAGCCCCCTTACGAATCATTTCCGTACTGGCCCGTCCACCGGTGACCATGGCCAAAGCATCAATAATGATTGATTTTCCGGCACCAGTCTCACCCGTTAAAACAGTTAATTGGTCGTCAAATGACAAGTCCACTTGGTCAATAATCGCAAAATTTTGTATGGTTAATTGTTCAAGCATCCTGCATCCTTTCTACCAGTCAGTTTTAGTTGCCAGCCTGGTCTAACTGACCGTGTGCCGCATCAACCACTTCGTCAATTGCGACACTTGGATCAATTTGGGCCTCATCAGACCGCTTAAGCCAGGCCAAAAATTCAATATTTCCCTGGCCACCCTTAATTGGTGAGTAGGTTAAGCCAGCCACGGTAAAGCCATTTTCCACCATCATTGGCAAAGTTGCAGCCAAGACCTGGCGGTGAATAGCCGGGTCTTTGATGATGCCGTGCTTACCAACAGCTTCCCGACCCGCCTCAAATTGAGGCTTGATCAATGCTGCCACTTCACCATCCTGGGCAATAATGTCCTTTAAGGTTGGTAAAATCAACGATAGCGAAATAAAGGAAACATCAATGGTTGCCCGAGTTGGCTGGCCTTCCATAAAGTCGGCCAACTTGGCATAGCGGAAATTAGTGTTTTCCATCACCGTCACGCGGTCATCAATCCGCAGTTTCCAGGCTAACTGGTTGGTCCCAACATCCAAGGCATAGACATGGGCAGCACCGTTTTGTAATGACACATCCGTAAAGCCACCCGTCGAAGAGCCAATGTCTAAGACAATCTGGTCGGCCATGGCCAAGCCAAAGGTTTCGATGGCCTTTACCAGTTTATAGCCACCACGCGAGACAAAGGGCAGTGGTTCACCCTTAAAGTGTAATTCAGTTGTGACCGGAATCTTTTCACCCGCCTTATCCAGGCGCTGCTCATTTTCGCCAAGAATTTGCCCGGCCATAATGGCTCGCTTTGCCTGTTCTCGAGAGGTAAAGAGTCCCTGTTGGACGAGTAAGACGTCCACACGTTCTTTTGCTACTGCCACGATTTACGCTCCAATTTTAGCCAAAAGGCTCGTTAATAATTCTGAATCAAAGTTTTTATTTTCCTGGGTCAAATCAGCAAGAGCCTGATTTGCCCGCTTCGTCAACTGCACGACCAAGTCATGCGCCTGGTCTAATCCAACCAAGTGAACCAATGAGACAACACCTTCCTCTTGATCTTGGTCATAGTCATCCAAGTCATCTTGGATTTGGAAGAGCAGGCCAAAAGCACCGGCAAAATCAGCCAAACGGTCTAAATCTTTATCTGCAAGGTTGGCATAATGGCCACCAATCAAAGCAGCCGCCTGCAACAAATCAGCCGTCTTCTTTTGGTAGACCTGGTCCAACACGGCCGCAAGCGCCACCTGGTCCTCATTGATATCATGATTTTGCATGTCTAAGACCTGCCCCAAAACCATGCCATTGGCACCCGCCTTTTCGGCCAGCGTTGCCACCATGGCGACCTTTTGCTCGGCATTAACGCCCGTCAATGCAGCCAAGAGAGAAAAGGCACCGGCCTGCAACGCATCCCCGACCAAAACAGCACTCGCTGGGCCATAAAGCGCATGAACAGATAACTGTCCCCGACGGTAAGCGTCGTTGTCCATTTCTGGCAAGTCATCGTGGACCAAGGAATAGGCATGAACCCATTCGAGAGCCGTAGCGGCTTGAATGGCATCGGCCGTGATTTCTTGACCAAAGGAATCAACAACGGCCAAAGCTAACAGCGGCCGCAGGCGCTTGCCAGGCGTTAGGAGCGCATAGGTCAGCATCTGCCCCCAGTCACTAGAGGACTTATTAGAGACCTGCTGAGCCACCTCGGCTTTTAAAGCCGCGTTAACTTGTGGCTGATATTTTTCTGAAAAATCGTTAAATTTAGTCATTGTTGGTTAATTCCAAATCCGTCAAATTGCCATCATCATCCATGACCTTAGCCAAGGTTTTTTCGGCATCCTGCAAGGTCTTCTGCAAATCCTTAGCCAATGCGACCCCCGTCTGAAAGTCCGTTAAGGCCGTTTCCAAGGGACGGTCGCCCTTTTCCAAAGCCGACACGATGACTTCGAGTTGTTTTAACTTGTCTTCAAATGATACTTTTTCAGCCATTTTATTCTCCTGTAATTTGAGCGGGCACTTCGCCGTCCGCAAAGGTTAAGTGGACCTGGTCCCCAACTTGTAAATCAGCTTTTTGCTTGATGACCTGATTTCTTGGTCCCTTCACAATCGTGTAGCCAGCCGATAAGATTTTCAGCGGTGACACTAAGTCCAGCTTCGTACTGGCCAAAGCGAGGGCTTCTTGGTACGGTCGTAGCAGCTGCTGCTGTTCCTTGACTAGACTATTTTGGGCCTGTTGAAAGCGGTATTGTTTTTGCTCGAGCTGACGGCTAAAACCGCGGCCAAGCCGACTTGCCAATTGGTCAACTTCCTGCTGGTAGGCAGCGTATAGTCGGTCTGGCTGTTGCATAATTGGTCGATTGATAATTTGATCTAAGACCTGCTGGCGTTGGGCAACGGTTTGTCGACCAGCAACTACCAAGCGTGTCTTCAATTCGAACAATCGGTCAAGGATGTTTTGCCGAGTAACTGGCGTCGCGAGTTCAGCGGCAGCCGTTGGTGTCGCTGCTCGGCGGTCAGCCACCAAGTCGACCAAGGTATTGTCCGTTTCATGACCAACGGAAGCAATTACTGGCGTCTTTAAAGCTGCCACCTTGCGCACGAGGGCTTCATCGTTAAAGGCCCAGAGGTCCTCAATCGACCCACCACCTCGGCCAATAATGACTGTATCAAAGTCAAGGTTATCAATTCGGTTCAGCTGTTTTAGTAACGACGGTACTGCGCCCTCACCCTGAACAACGGCCGGTAACAAGATTACCTGAGCATCTGGCAAGCGCCGCTCAACCGTTTTGGCAACGTCTTCCACGACAGCCCCCGTTGGTGAAGTAATCACGGCAATCTTTTTGGGAAGGAGTGGCAGAGCCTTCTTTTCTTGGGCAAAGAGTCCCTCTTGGCTCAGCTTTTCCTTTAACTGATTTAAGGCTAAGAAGAGGTCCCCGATACCATCGGGTGTCATTTGGTCTAAAATAATCGAGTACGAACCAGAGGGTTCATAAACCTGCACGCGACCAATGGCGAGGACTTTCATTCCTTCCTTGGGTTCAAATTTCAGCCGTGATGCATAGGAAAACATCGTGGCGCGAATGACTGATTTACCATCTGGATCCTTCAAAGAAAAATATAAGTGACGGCCCTTTCGATTACCTAAGTTCGAAATTTCCCCCGTTAGATAGACCTTTGCCAAGTATGGATCGCGGTCAAATTTTGCTTTCAAATAGCCGGTTAACGCACCGACTGTCAGGTACTGTGACGAATCTGCCATTAAGGCCTCCTAGAACGCATTCTTAGTACATATTATACCAGAGAAATCAGCCAATAAAAAAACAGCTAACCGAAGTTAGCTGCTTAGTTTGGCATGCCAGATACGCTCTGACGGGCGACTTGAACAAAGTTCAAGTAAGTCTACGTCACCTCAGTCAAAGACTGATAGTCATGGTGAGGTAATGGAATTCCACAATACCATTACCACCTACGCCAAATCCGTGGCTGGTAATTTAATACAGTAGGCCGCGTGTGCGTTCTAAAAACGCATTCGACTCATCGCATACCTTTATTATGCCAGATTTTCCTGTAAAAAGCAAGCATGCCTCACGAAACCAACCTTTACAGCCAAAGTGGCAGACCGTATAATAGGCACATGATTATCATTGAACAGATTAAAACAAAAGAACTGGTCCAAATGGGCCCAGCAAAAGACCGTGACTGGGAGGACCTGGCCCTACCCGACATGGGGCAAAGTACAAAAGAACTAGTCAAGGCTGTTATTGAGGCTTATGACCTCGGCGAGCTCATCGCTCAAGCCCATACCGCCACCCCAAAGGTCTTAAGGGCTACCGTAGAAAAGGATCATACTTCCTATCACTTGTCAGCTAAAATCAGGTTCGACTAAAAAAAGCAGCCATACTCGGCTGCTTTTTTTACTAACGATTTTTGCCCTTTTCCAGATGTGTAAAGAGTGTCTGTAAGGCTTGCATTTCCACAATCAATATCACAATCAATACTATCTGCATTGGTAAAGACGTCCAATGCAGTACTTGAAATGTCAACACAATTATCACCCAAATTAAACCATTAATGGCCGCTTTAGCTGGTTTTGGTAAGGTCATTTTTTCTTCCCTTCAGCTGATTCTTCATCAGCTTTTTGGTCAGCCTCCGCAGCTTCCTGTTCGGCTTGCTGCTGATTTTCCAAGATAACCTGCAGCTGGTCATCGAACCAAGCGGCAGCCTTAGCAAAAACACCATCACTGTCATCTAGCAGCGCTGCTAACGAAGACAATTTGGCAATCTTTAAACGAGACTTGGAGACATTTGGGTTATCAACAATTGTATAAACCTGCAGGTCATAATCTTGGTCGGCATAAACCAACTTTTTCTCCTGATTGGCATAGCGCAACGGTAAGTTAATCACGTTAACTTCCAAAGAGAAAGTTGTGCCCCCTTCTTCGATGCCACCGTCAATATCCGCCTTGGTCAATGCTAGGTTTTCCTTGTGGGCTAAAGGCAAAAAGGCCGAAAAAAGGGCATCAAGATCAATGCTCTGGCCATCCTTGACCGCTAAGGTTTCTTGAGCATAATTTTGCTCTTCAATTTGATCGATAATGGCTTGGCCATTGATTGACATAGTCTGTCACTCCCCTTGTTTCTAATAAAAAAAGTATAGCATAATCCGCTATACTCATTAAACACTTTTATCAAAATCAGACGAGTGGCAACCGTCGCTGCAAAGTGTACTCGATTGATGGGAAAACATAGACTAAGTCGTTCAATTGTTCCTTGGTCATCTTCATTTGGATGTAAGGCACAATTGTATTAATGGTATTGTCAGCGTTATTCGACTTTTCCGCTGCACCAACCAAAGCCTTGCTATTCTTATCAAAAATCAGTGAGAGCTTAGCCCCCTGCTCATTTTCAACCTGACGATACCAGTCACCATCATAAGAGGCTTCCGTGACCTCATAACGGTCAGGTTCTGCCAAGGCCTGGTCAAGGTGTACCCCAACCTGGGCAATCCGTGGCGAAGTAAAAACAACTTCCGAAATGGCTGGATAGACGATTGGTCCATCATTATCACCTTTAAAACGGGCTGTCAAATAACGCGATTCAAAGGCTGCGGTTGGCGTCAACTTTGGCACCTGTTTGTCAATGGCGTCACCGGCTGCATAAATGTTTTCAACGGACGTCTGCAAGTATTCATTAACCACAATCCCACGCTGGTTGGCTTCGACCCCGATGGCCTCCAGGTTCAACTGATCATGGTTTGGGACACGGCCAGTCGCATCCAAAACATAATCTGTCGTCAAGTGGAATTCATGGTCGCCGGTCAAGGCAATCTGACCAGCCGCAGTCTTTTCAGCACTCTTGATGTTCATATCGGGAATAAAACGAACACCACGGGCCTTCAAATCAGCCTGGACCTCTGCCACATACTTAGCTGGGAACTGACGCAACAGGCGGTTTGACCGGGTAACCACATCAACTTGGGCTCCAACGGCATTGGCAATCGTTGCAAATTCAATAGCCACGAAGCCACCACCCAAAATCGTTACATGCTTGGGCATGTGTGGCAATGAAAGAAAGTCAGTCGAATTCTCAAAAAGTTCGTGACCTGGAACGTCCAAAACATGGGGACGTAAGCCGGTCGCAATTACAATCTTATCGGCTGTGTAGGTTTTGCCATCAACGGCAACCGTATGGGTATCGACGAACTCAGCATGGCCAGTGATTGTTGTGATGCCAACATTATCCAAGCGTTCCTTACCGTGGGCATCCTGTGGAACAATCAATTCGTGCTTGTGGGCCATCAAATCTTCCCAGTTAACAGTTGGGACACCATCAATGCCACGTCCCTGAAGATCTTTGACTCGGTTAATCAATTCCAAAGGCTTATCCAAGATAATCTTGGCATTGCAACCTTTATTCGAACAAACACCACCGTATTGGCTTTCTTCAATCACGGCCACCTTAACGCCAGACTTAGCCAGTGGGACCGCCCCGTTCCAACTTGCCTGGCCGCTACCAATGTATAGTACTGAAAAATCCATCGCGTTCCATCCTTTCATTTCTCTCCATTATCGAGACTTGATTTCACTTTCAACCAAGTACTTGTGATTCATGACCATCTTACCACCATTGGTTGGCTGATAGCTAACCGCATAAGCAGGACCATTAACCACCTTCGTAATGATTGCGTTTGCGCCTTTCATGCCGGCCATATGAGTACTTGTTAGCGTAACTGTATCACCTTCGTTGTGATCCATCATGTCAGAAAAATCTTCTTTGGTTAACCACTTGTGACCACTGACTTTTTTACCGCCATTAGTTGGCCGGTAATCGACCTCATATAGTTTGACGTCGTAAGCGGCCGCAACCGTTCCCTTGGCGCCCTTCATTCCGGTCATATGATCAGCCTCTAAGGTAATCTTTGAGCCAACCGGATACTTTGGTTGAGTAGCATTTGGTAAATCAGTTGGCAAGCTTTCATCCATATCCATGCCAGACATCGAAGACGACATGGCCATCGATGATGAGGACGAAGACATCTGCATTTGACTACTGGACATGGTCATCTTCTTGGAATGGTGTTTATCCTGATCCTTTAATCCCAAAACCAGTACCACACCCAAGATGAATACTAGTAAAAGGGCCAGTAACCAACCGATTGTTTTCTTCTTCATTTTCTTCTCCTTCTCTTATTTTTATATTGGTATAGTTTAAATAACCATATTTTTATTATAAACAAAGTCGATTAGATAGGCAAGCCATCTCTTTTTGGTCAAAATAAAAAAGAATAGGTTTCCCTATCCTTTTTTATGGGGCATTCTGTCCCAAAAATCATCTTTATTTGTTTGACGGCTACGAGCGATGCCCATTTGATGAAAGTCAACATCATCCGTAATCGTTGACCCCGCTGCCGTGATGCTTTCATCGGCCAAAGTTACGGGGGCGACAATCTTCGTATTCGAACCGATAAAGACCCGGTCACCAACCGTCGTATCAAACTTGTTCACGCCATCATAGTTGACGAAGATCGTTCCAGCCCCAACGTTCACATCCGCTCCTAATGTGGCATTACCAACATAAGAAAGGTGACCAACCTTAGAGCCAAGGCCAACCGTTGCCTTTTTGACTTCCACAAAGTTTCCCAAATGTGCTCGATCTTTGATTTCAGCCAGTGGCCGCAGATGGGCATAGGGACCAATTGTTGTTTGGTTCTCAACCAGCGCTTCTTCAAGGTGTGAAGAAGTGATCACGTTTTCATCCCCAATGGTTGAATCCTCAATTCGAGTACCGGCCGTCAAAACGTTGTCTTGACCAATCACCGTCTTTCCCTTCAACGTCACGTTGCCTTCAATCACCGTATCTTTGCCAATTTGAACACCAGCATCGATATAGGTATTATCAGGATCGATTAATTCAACACCATTTTGCATGTGCCCACGGTTAATCCGCGTCCGCATAATCTTGTTGGCCGCAGCCAGAGCAACACGATCGTTAACCCCCATTGACTCGGAAAAGTCCATCGTTTGGTAGGCACCAATCTGTTGCCCCATCTCCCGCAAAATATCGAGCGTATCAGGCAGGTAATATTCAGCTTGCACGTTATCATTACCGACCTGTGAAAGAGCCTCAAACAAAAACTGGTTATCAAAAATATACACACCAGTATTGATTTCTTGGATCCGGCGTTCCGTAACGGACGCATCCTTTTCCTCAACAATCTTCAAGACCATTTCGTCCTCACCACGGACAATTCGGCCATAACCCGTTGGGTTTTCGGCAAAGGCCGTCAAAACCGTGACAGCATTCTTTGTTCGAGCATGCTCATCCAAGAGCGCCTGAAGTGTTTCCGTTGTAAAGAGGGGCGTATCCCCTGATAAAATCAGCGTCGCACCCTCACTATCAGCTAATGCCTGCTTGGTCTGCAAGACAGCGTGACCTGTTCCTAATTGTTGTTCCTGAACAACGAAGTCGGACTTCCCAGCTAAGTGGTCTTGAACCTGCTTAGCTCCAACACCGGTAACCGTTAAAATTTTATTTGGCTTTAATGGTGCCACGGCGGCAACCACCCAATCAACCATTGCCCGACCGGCAACTTGGTGTAAGACCTTTGGTAGGTCTGATTTCATCCGCGAACCGTTCCCGGCCGCCAAAATGACAACGTTTGTGGCTTGCATCGTTTCTTATTCCTTACCTTGATAAATTTCTTCAAAATAGTTTCCTGGTTGAACATTAATAGACTGGCCAGAGTCCAAGTTTGTTTCAACGTGCAACAAGGAAGTATAGTCCTCTAACAAACGGACATTTGACCGACCTTCAGCAAAGACGGCAGTCCCAACAACAGTACCACCGAATTCACGAACCAGCGTTTGCATTCCCTGGATGGTTCCGCCAGCCTTCATAAAGTCATCGACAATCAAGACGCGGGCGCCGGCCTTCAAAGACCGCTTTGACAAGGCCATCTTTTCAACGCGCTTTGATGATCCAGTTAAGTAATTAACCGAAATCATTGAACCTTCCGTCACCTTTGCGTCATCACGAACGATCACAAAAGGCACATTTAATTGATCAGCAACTGCTTGGGCCAAGGGAATCCCCTTGGTTGCAGCGGTCATCACGGCATCGATTTCTTCTCCAACGTACTGAGTCGTAATCAACCGTCCGGTTTGGCGTAGGACATTTGGCTGTCCTAACAAATCAGATAAGTAAACATAGCCGCCAGGCAAAACGCGGGATTCATCGTTCACAATTTGGCAAATGCCATCCACAAAGTCTTTAGCCTCACCAGCCGCCATCAATGGCGTGTAATAAACCCCACCGGCTGCACCTGGATAGGTTTTCACCTCACCCGTACCACGGGCTTTATAGGTCCGACGAATAATTGACAAATCTTCGGAAATTGACGATTTTGCCGCTTCATAACGATCAGCAAAAAAGTTCAGTGAAATCAGTTGGCGCGGGTGGTCCAATAGATAGTGCGACATATCGACCAAACGGTCAGCTCGACGTGTTTTCATAGGTATTTTTGTGGGCAAAAATACTGCCCTTTCCTCCTCAAAGTAATAATTTCCATCCCGATTATTATAGCATAAAACCGGAGTTAAAAACGAACATTCGTTTTTAACTCCGGCGTTTTTTAATATTTGTTACAAAATGGCTGACCTAATGCACTTTATTCCTTAGCTAACCATATTGACAGCAGATAAATCAGCACTTCAATCCCAGCAATAAAGGCAGAGGTTGGCAGATTTGTGACATAAGCCAAAACCAGTCCTGTCCAAGTTCCGAACAAAGCGAAGAAGACCGATAGAGTCATCAAACGGCCCACAGAACCCTGATAATAGCGGGCAGATGCTGCCGGCAAAGTGACCAAGACAAAGATTAACAAGGAGCCAACTAGTTGTGATGAAATGGCCACAGACAATGCCATCACCACCAAGAAAAGGATTTTCAACCAGGTCTTTTTCCCTCGTGAAAGTAATAGTCCCGCCTCATCAAAAGCCAGTAAGCGTAATGGCTTGTAAAACAAGAAAATCACGATGAAGACACCCAGGGCCATCCCCGCCAAGATTAACAAATCAGTATGTGAAATACCAAGAACGGAACCGAATAAAATGCCGGTTGCTGCCGAATTGGCAGTGTGCCCCAGCGCCAAGAAAAGAATTCCTAAGGCAATGGCAAAGGCTGATACGGCAGAAGTCACGTTATCCTGGCGAACCTTGGCATTCTCCAATCCCCCGATTGATAGCGCAGCAAGGATTGTAAAAATAACCATCCCCAAAAGTGGTGGCCAGCCAATAAAGAAACCAAAGGCCGCCCCAGCAAAAGCAATTTCACTTAAAGAATGGCTCAAGAAGTTATACGACCGAGCCACCACGAAAGTTCCCACTATTCCAGCAACAATTGAAATCACTGTGCCGGCAATAAAAGCATTTTGCATAAAAACTTGATCAAACATGATTTACCTCCTGGCGGTGTTGTGAAGCAGCCGCGTCTGGCAAATCAGCTGCCTGGCCGCCCTGAATCTGGCCATCATGTAGCCAAAGGTAACCATCAGCATACTCTTTAACCCAAGAAGTATCATGCGAAATCCACAAAACACCAATTTGCCGACTTTGTTGTAGAGCGCGGACGCTCTTAACGAGTGCCAAAGCGTGATTAGCATCCAAAGCAGCCGTTGGTTCATCTAAAATCAGCAAATCTGGTTCTTGGACTAGCGCCTGGGCAATATAAGCCCGTTGCTTCTGCCCACCAGAGGCATCCGATAGCCGTAAATCGGCTAAATCAGCTAAGTCAACTTGCTTCAAGGCCTGGTCGATAGCTGATTTTTCATGGGTATTCAGCCAGGGACGCAAGCCCGACTTCAACCCTAAAGCAATAAAGGACCGAATCGTCAGCGGGTAATCGTCTCCCAGGTCACGAAACTGTGGTACATAGGCTAAGCTCTTACTGTTGACCTCAATCGTCCCCTTCTGTTTCTTGTTTTCATGGCCAGGATGTTTTTGACCAATGACCTCTTGGATTAAGGCCTTAATTAAAGTTGTCTTGCCGGTCCCATTTTCACCAACAATGACAGTAAAACGGTGTTCCTCAATTTTAAAGGAAACGTCCCTTAAAATCACGCGATCACCAAAGGCAGCGGTAAAGTTTTTAACAACAATCTGCGCACTCATGGCATTCTCCTCTTTCATTTTAAAACCAGGCCAACAAAAAAAGCCCTGACGGGCTTTTTATGTATTTCCTTAATCGGCAAACGTGATGTCCACGTTATTCGTTAAGACGTCTGTGTAACTGTATGAAGCACGCTCAAAATCAGCTTCTTCATCCAATTCAACCACAAACAGCGATGGGAAAGTAGAACGCAAGATGCCGGAACGCTCCGTAAACTTCTTACGACCTGCCTGAGAAACTACAGTGACTGTTTCGCCTATGTGCGCGTCCAAGCGCGACTTAATATCTTCCAAAGTTGACATTTTCGACCGCCTTTCTCATTAAACAAGAACTATTATAACACATTAGTAACAAAAGTTCAATATTAGCAAAAAATGCGGTTTTCAGCGTTAACAGTTAACCTGCGTAGAATCCCTGTTCCATCAGGGCTAAATACAAGTCCGTTAATTGATTGAGGGTTAGTTTTTCAGCTCGAACCCCCGGTTGAATATTCGATTGGTCTAGAGCTTTTGTTAACCGCTCCTTAATTTCTTCCTCTTTGCCGAAACGTTGCAAGAGGTTATTCCAAAGTGACTTCCGTCGATGGGCAAAGGTTGTCTTAACCAGTGAGAACAGCTGATCAGGGTGATCAACCGGTTGGTCAGGCTCTCTTGGTATGAGTGAAACCACAGCCGAATCCACATTTGGTGCCGGATTAAAGGCAGTTCGTGGCACTTTCAACGCAGTCTGAACATTAGCGTAGTAAGACAGGGTAATGGACAAAACACCATATTCCTTCGTCCCTGGATCAGCCGTTAGCCGGTCAGCCACTTCCTTTTGCATCATCACCACTAGGCGGGACCAGTTAATCTGTGCCTGCAATAAGCCTAAAAGAATTGGTGTCGTGATGTAGTATGGCAAATTAGCGACAACCTTGACCGAACGCTCCGACCCAAAATGTTCAGCTAACGTTTGCTTTAGGTTAACCTCTAAGACATCATCGGTTTGAACCGTAACATTATCATAGGGCGCCAAGGTTTCACTTAAGACTTTCACCATGTCCCGATCAATTTCAAAGGCTAAGACTTTGTCGGCAGCCAAGGCCAAATATTCGGTTAAACCACCAATGCCAGGCCCAATCTCGACCACGGCATCTTCCTTACTCAACTCTGCCGCATCCACAATCCCAGTCAGAATGTTTTGGTCAGTGAGAAAATTTTGGCCAAACTTTTTTTTGGCCCGCAGGCCATACTGATTTAAAATTGCTTGAGTCCGCATTGGATTGGCAATTTTAATTAACTTTTCCATTAATGTTTCCTTTCAAGGCCGCCACAACCTGCTCTTGCATGATGCCGTAGGCTAAAAGACGGTGATACAGTTGTTTCCCATTGGCATAACCAATTTGCAGGCTCTGACCGAGCAAAATCCGTTTCTCCTTGGCGGTTGGTCCACCAACTAGGCCCAAATCGACCAGAAAGTCCCGATCGATATCAGAAGCCGGTCGAGACTGGCCAACTTGCTGATCAGCCTCCACAAGACAGGTAGCCAAAACATCCAGGGGTGCATGTTCCACTCCCAAGGATTTGTGCGGATTATCCTTTTGCGCCCGGCCCTGGTCCTGGCTAATTGTCGCCTGGGCCACTGCTGGAACTGCTTCTGTGATTAGCCGCCGGAGCCGGTTCCCGTTAAAATCAGGATCCGTTAAAACGATGGCCCCGCGCTCTGCGGCTGCTTTTTGAATGCGCAAAATCACTTCTTCGCCCAGGGCTGACCCCCTGGTTTCAATCGTGTCACAGTCAACCGCTTGGCTCAGACGTTTTGTATCCGACCAACCTTCCACGACAACCATCGCCTTAACTCTTGGTCGGTCAGTCATGATTCAAAAAAGCCCGTTCAGCGTTTTGCTTGGTTTGTGTTGCGAGATCATCGGCTGACATTGAAAGCGTCTTGGCCAAATCATCAATAACAAACTTCGTCCAACCAGGTTCGTTGCGCTTACCACGATTTGGACTTGGCGCCAAGTATGGGGCATCCGTTTCTACCAAAATTTGGTCCAATGGCACAACCTGGGCTGCTTCTCGAACTTCTTCTGCTTTTTTGAAGGTCACGACGCCAGAGAAGGAAATATAATAACCTAAATCAGCGAAGGCCTTCGCCTGTTCTGGGGTTCCTGAGAAAGAATGAATCACCGCCTTGGTGACACTCTGTTCCTTCAAAACCCGATAAACATCATCAAAGGCTTCGCGGTTATGAATCACAACCGGCAAATTCTTTTCCTTGGCCAAACTGATTTGCGCCAAAAAGGCCTGCATTTGAACATTTTTATCGGTGTCATAGTGATAATCCAAGCCAGTTTCACCAACGGCAACCACCTTATCATGGTCCAATTGCTTGGTAAGCGTTGTCAGAGCCGCTTCATCAAAATCAGGTGTATCTTCTGGCTGGTAGCCTAAGATGGCGTAAACCCCGTCATTTTCTTGGGCAATTTCTAAGGCTCGCTGGTTGCCAACGGCATTATAGCCGACAATATTCATTTCAACTACTTGAAATTCATGTGCTCTTGCTAAGTATGCCGGCACGTCAAAGTAAAGTTCATCGTCATTCAAATGTGTATGACTGTCGTATGATGGTGCTGGTTGTTCATTTGGATGGTAAATCGCCATGATGGCCTCCTTTTTTACTTCCTCTATTCTAGCACAGGACGGCATTTTCTTTTGAATTCGTGAGAAAGTAGACAAACATTATTGCAAAAGAACGATACCCGTGCGTCAATCATAACGGTGTACCTGTTGATAAAAAAAGACTACTCAGCAACTTATCCCCAAAAGTGGGTTTTTAAGCTGAGCAGTCTTCTCTTTATTGAGCATCGACTGGTGCGTAGTTCTTCAAGACACCGTTAACAAATTGCGCATCTTGTTGACTAGCAAATTCTTTGGCAAGTTCTACCGCTTCATCCACTACAACCTTGTAGGGTGCGGGTTCTGGCATCTGCAATTCATAAACTGCAATGCGCAAAATCACGAGGTTAACTCGTGCGATTCGGTCAACCTTCCAGCCTAAGGCCAAGTGCTTTGCGATATCAGCATCCAATTGCGCTTTTCGTGCTAAAACACCGTTAACCAGTTGGGGCAAAAAGGCATGGTAGTCTTGATCACCGACAACTAGGTCATAGACCAAATCCATTTCAGCTTCATCTGGCGTCTTGTTGGCGCAAGCAAAGAGAATCTGGACGGCCGCTTGCCGTTCTTCATGTCGTGATAATTGAGTCATTAGCTGGGCTCCTTTGCCAGGTCATGATCAAACAAATGGTCAGGGTCCAGGGTATCGTTTGTATCATCAGGGACCAAACCGGCAATGTTGACGTTCACTTCCGTAACCGTCAAACCAGTCAAATCAGCCAAGTTTTTCTTGATTGATTGTTGGATAGCAAAAGCCACCTTTGGTACGACAACACCGTAATGCAAAACAACAGAGACGTCAAAATTCAAGCCATCTTCGTCGTTTTCCAATAAAACACCCTTCGTTTTGGCGATATTGGTCAAAGATTTTGGAAAATGGTCGTAAACGTTTGTTTGCATGGCTGCTACACCATCAACCTCTAGGGTTGCTGCCTGGGCGATCAATTCTAAGGCATGCCGGGCAACCATTGTTTGCCCGTCTTCCATTTTGTCAGCGGACAGTAAAAAGTTCTTATTCGCTAAGCTGGCTTGCTTGACCATTGTTTCCTCCAATCAACCGATAAAATCGGTACCAATAAATACAAAAGACTGCTTCATCAAGAAAGCAGCCTAAGCAACCTTAGGCCCGACCCTTGTAGGACCCATCTTCAGTATTAACAATGATGGTTTCACCTTCGTTAACAAAATCTGGCACTGTAATTGTAGCACCAGTTTCAACAGTAGCAGGCTTACCTGAACCAGTAGCCGTTGCCCCCTTGATACCAGGTTGCGTCTCCGTTACCTTCAAAGTAACAGTTGATGGCAATTCTGCTCCCAAGACTTCTGAACCATACATCGTAATCTTAACTTCCATTCCTTCAAGCATGAACTTCAAGGCTTCTTGCAAGTTATCATCTGAGATGTTGATTTGTTCGTAAGTTTCAGTGTCCATGAAGACACGACCATCGTTTTCGGCGTACAAGTATGACATTGGGCGCGTTGTAATTTCGGCCTGTTCAAACTTATCACCAGGACGGAAGGTTACTTCGTTAACCGCACCCGTCCGCAAATTCTTCAACTTAGAGCGCACAAAGGCAGCTCCCTTTCCAGGCTTCACGTGTTGGAATTCCAATACACGCCAGATTGAGTTTGAGTATTCAATCGTCAAACCTGTCTTCAAATCATTCATGCCAATTGCCATGAGTCTATCCCTCGTTCGTTAAGTAATTGTATTTTATTATAACAAATTTTTGGCCAATACGCACTGTTCTTTCAAAATGATGATTTTATACTAACTCGCTTTATTAGCAAAAGGGTGAACTAACGGTAGTTTTCATTATATATGAACACTTTTTAGAGCACTGATTTGGTATTTACTGAGCTTTAAATACAAAAAACTATCATACTTATTTACAAAATGATTCGTACCAGCAACTAATTTTTTAACAAAGGTTATGCCTTCTTAAGAAACCCCCCAATCCCCTGCCAGCTGTGGTAAAATAGAATTTAAGGTTTTCGTTCGTGATCAATTAAAAATTAAACTTGGAGGAACAAACATGGTTTACAAAGTTTACTATCAAAGTCATTTCGACCGCAATCCAAAGCGGGAAAACACTCAGGCCTTTTACATCGAGGCCGAATCAAAGCCAGCCGCATTAGCAGCTGCGCAAGCAAATACAGAATTTAACATCGAAGATGTTGAAGAATTATCCGATGCAGCACTGGTGTACGAACAGGCTAATCCGGAATTTAAGTTAACAACCTTCGCCTAATGTCAGCAGTTGATATTAAGGAAAACGAAGTTGGCGTTTACGCCCTTGGTGGACTTGGCGAAATTGGAAAAAACACGTATGGAATCCAATACCAAGATGAAATTATCGTCGTGGATGCCGGAATTAAGTTTCCAGAGGATTCCCTTTTAGGAATTGACTATGTCATTCCAGACTATTCGTACTTAGTCGAAAACATTGACAAAGTAAAAGCTCTGGTGATCACCCACGGACACGAAGACCACATCGGGGCGATTGCTTACTTTTTACAAGCTGTCAATGTACCAGTTTATGCCGGACCATTGGCAATGGCCTTAATTCGGAACAAGTTGGAGGAAAAGCAGCTGTTAAACCGCGCTGAACTTCACGAAATTACGGATGGGTCAGTCATTGAATTCGACCAAATGTCAGTTGAATTCATTCGTACCACTCACTCAATCCCAGACGTTTTTGCCGTTTCAGTCAAAACACCCGTTGGAACGATTGTGGAAACCGGTGACTTCAAATTTGATTTGACACCAACCACCAAGCAAAAGCCAAACCTTTGGTCAATGGCTCGAACGGGTGAAGAAGGCGTCTTATTGTTGATGTCGGATTCAACCAACGCTGAGCGTCCCGAGTGGACAAAATCAGAAGCCTGGGTCGAAAAGACTGTTCAAAAGCTTTTTGAACAACTAAAGCATGGTCGAATTATCTTTGCTACTTTCGCTTCGAACATGAATCGAATCAAAATGGCCACGGATGCTGCCATTGCCCACGGCCGTAAGATTGCCGTCTTCGGTCGGTCAATGGAATCAGCCATGACGAACGGACGGGCCCTTGGATACTTAAACATCCCAGATGACGCCCTGATTGAGCAGTCACAGATTAAAAATATCCCAGATGACGAACTTTTGATTCTCTCAACCGGATCACAGGGAGAGTCAATGGCCGCTTTGGCGCGGATTGCTAATGGCACTCACAAGCAGGTTCGCTTGAAGCCAAACGATAATGTTATCTTCTCTTCTTCCCCAATTCCTGGGAACACAGCCTCTGTTAACGCTGTGATTAACAAATTAGAAGAAGGTGGCGCGAACGTCATTCATGGTAAGTTAAACAATATTCACACTTCTGGTCACGGTGGCCAAGAAGAACAAAAGTTGATGTTGTCATTAATGAAGCCTGAATACTTTATGCCTGTCCACGGTGAATACCGGATGCTCAAAGTTCATGCTGGCCTAGCCGAAGAACTTGATATTCCAAAAGACCATACCTTTATCCTGGAAAACGGTGATGTTCTCGCTCTTGATGGTGTTAACCCGCCACGAATTGCTGGACACTTCCCTGCCGAAGATACTTATATCGATGGTTCAGGAATTGGCGATATCGGTTCGATTGTATTGCACGACCGCCTGAAGCTATCACAAGATGGTTTGGTTATCGTCACCGCTACGATCGACTTAAAGAAAAAGGAAATCCTTTCTGGACCTGATATCTTGTCCCGTGGTTTTGTTTACATGCGTGAATCTGGTGACCTCATTAATGATGGTCGTCATGTCATTTTCAATACGATTCGTAAGGCAATGTCTGCAAAGAATGCCAGTGAATCTGATATTCGTCAGGCCATCATTGATGATTTGGCTAAGTATTTGCATAAAGAAACGGCTCGTAAGCCAATGATTTTGCCAATGCTGATTATGATTTAAGAAAATAGAAAACGTCTAAATGATTTTATCGTTTAGACGTTTTTTCATACTAAAATCTGCTATTATTAAAGGGTATCGTTAACATTTTATTTATGCTTTTACTTGTTTAACGATTGATTATCCGTTTCTATCCAATATAAGGAGCTTTAAGAGATGACAGAACGCAAGATTCCGGCGATTATGGGCACACAACACCCTGATAACGCCAACGCCCCCTTCTGGGACACCGCGCAACAACCTTTCATCAGTGCTTATCGTGAAACTGATGAAGCCTTTCAAAACTACCAGGCCCTCGATGTTGATGAATACATGTGGGACTGGGAAGGAAAGCACGCCGATGCGGCCGTCATTGACCGCCTTTTTTCAACCCACTATGAATACTTTAAGGAACATCAACTTGGTCGTGACAAGTTTTTGACCTTCCGTTTCCCAAACATCTGGGAAGAAAAGGGCTACAACTTAATGCAAGCCATGACCGCCTTT
>DWTH01000019.1:0-30578 GCA_018250975.1 Gorgythion begga
ATGGCGTTATTATTGTCTTTGCCAAGAATAACGGCGAAAATAATGTCCGCGTGGTCACAGGAACTGGTGCTGAATCCGTTCTACCAGATGGTAAAATTTATCAGCTCCTACAAGCTAACCAGCAGGAGTTAAAATCTTCGGACCCAACAGCGATTGATCGAGGGATTCGCAATCTCTTTTTACAGGTTGAAAAGACGCTACCAGCAACACCAACAAGTGGTAAGCAAAGCGCCTCAACAACCAGTGCAGTGATTAGCTTTGGCTTAGTCGCCATTCTGGCTCTCGTTATTTTCTTAGTTTGGTCCAAGATGCGTCGTTTTAGGGATGGTAACACGTCTTATTATCGCGGCGGTAATGGCAATACACACTACTTCAATCAATCACCAAATGGGCCGCAGCGTGGCCACAGTTCAGGCCTGAATTGGTTCCTAGGAGGATTGTTACTTTCAAACCTCTTCTCGGGTCCAAGACGCCATTTTGACGATGACCATTACGATCACTACGATGATTTCGGTAGTGGCTTTGGTGGCGGATCCGATTTTGATGGATCTGACTTCGGTGGTGGGTCTGATTCCGGTGGTGGCGGTGACTTTGGTGGCGGTGGATCTGATTTCTAAAGACTGACTATGGTTGCGCCAGGATACAATCCCCGCTACAATATTTCTAATAGCGTCAAGCTAAACAACGATAAAGGATACGAATCATGACAATCATTAATGAAAAGACGCCCTTTTACAAGAAACGCGGTTGGCAAATTACGGCGATTATCGCCTTGGTCCTCATCATTCTCATTGGCGGCTTTATTTCTTCTGCCAATGGCTTGTCCCGCAAGGAACAGGATGTTGATGCTGCCACTGGTGGTATTCAAACCGCGTTGCAAAACCGCGCCGATTTGATTCCAAATCTGGTCAATGCTGTTAAGGGGGCCCAAGGACAGGAATCTACGATTTACGGTAAGATTGCTGATGCCAGAACCCAATACAATCAAGCAAAGCAAAGCTATGCAAATGCCAATGATCAAGACCAAAAGACAACGGCCATGCAAAATCAGGATAAGGCTTTCAATCTGATGGTTTCGACGATTAACGAAAACTATCCTGATTTGAAGTCCTCTGACCAAATTCAAACTTTGATGGTCCAACTCGAAGGTGTTAACAACCGTGTGACCTACGAGCGTAAGGTATATAATAAGGCTGTCCAAGACTACAATAACAAAGTTGTGTCATTCCCTAGTTCTTTAGTGGCATCTATGACAAACCATCATAAGTTCAACTACTTCACTGCAGACAGTACTGCCCAACAAAATCCAACCGTTAACTTCAGTAAATAATCTTGAAGAAGACAGCAGAAAGCCCCAACCAGTAATGGTTGGGGCTTTTTTGTCTCTCATAAAGAATACTATTATTATACAAGAACTTCGATAATCGAACAATCTTTTTGGCCATTTCTTTTATTTCATTTTGTTACAATTCTGTAAGTTAATTTTTCTAACTAGAGAATTGTTCCAATCTAATTTTAATGATAGACTAATAAATAAATCGTTTGTCGCTACAAGTTGGCACTGGGAGGTATAAATGTTGATTAGCTCTGCTCTTGAAAAAACGCTTACCAACACTTCGATTATCGCTGCGATTGTCGAAACCTTAGGGACCATCCTCTTAGGGTTTTGGCTGCGTAAGCGGCGAACCCTTAGCCTGGATGCCGTCAAAACTTTGACGAGCATTACCATGACAATCGCCCTGCCCCTCTTAGCTTTTACAGCTTTTCTGACGCCGCTAAATCATCAAACCCTCGTCCAAAGTATGGATGTTCTGATTTGGGGCTTGATTATCTACGTCATTTTGATTGTCACGATGCCCTTTTTATACGGTCGATACGACAAAGACCAACGCGACGTTTTAGGTGTCTTAACCGCCTTTGGATCAACAACATTCTTTGGTATGCCAATTGCCGGTGCTGTCTATGGCGCTAAGGGGATAATGTATGCTTCCGTTTTCAATATTGGCTATCGTATCTTCTTGTACTCCTACGCCTACATCAAAATGTCCGGGGAGCAGCTACGCGGTGAACATATCAAAAAGATGCTTGTTAATCCGATTGTCATTGCGACCTTCCTTGGTCTGATTCTCTGGGTTAGTCAAAACTGGATGCCTCAAATCAGTATCAGCACTGCCGGTAAAACTAGTCAGGTGGCCTTCTACCGCCTCGATGTGACCGTCCCTTGGCTCTTTGCCTGGATGAAGCTGTTAGCCGGCCTAGCTTCACCATTAGCCTGGTTAGCCATTGGAGCCAACTTGGCTCAGATGCCCTTCACAGATGCCATTAAAAACCACACTGCCTGGTACTATTCCTTTAATAAAGTCATTATCGTCCCAATCATCATGGCTGCCATTGCCATCTTGGCAAATACTACCCATATTTTGCCCGTTGACCAAGTGGCCATGGCGACAATGGTCATTATGATGGCGACCCCCGTTGCCACCGTGGCAGTCAACTACGCCATGGCCTTTAATCATCAAAGTTTACTGGCGGCCAATACCTCGCTGATTTCGACAATTTCAGCCACAGTGGTCTTACCGCTCTGGATTATCATAGTGCAATTTTTAGGCGAATTGCCCGTCTTCAAATAACAAAATAGCAAAAAAGAACCATTATCATGGCTAATCATCAAATTAATCACCTTTGGTGGTCAAAGCATCATCGTCGCTAACCGGCTGTGTTCAGGGCGATTGTTCTGATGATAACAAAAACAACAGGTTGGGCAGATTGTCTCTTTTTCAATCGACCATTAATCGGTATAATGGTCCTTATTGAGGAGTTGAAAGGAGCCAAAATCATGGCCATTGTTGGATTACTCGTCGTCGCCTTTGCTTTATTAATCATCTTATTTGCGGCCGCTCACGGCTGGAAACTGTTCCGTCAAGGAGACGTCAGCATGCTCCCACTACTTGGAATTGCTGCCTTCCTTTTTCTAATCGGGCTCATCTTTATTATTTATAATTTGATGACGCTTCACTAATTTAAGAAAATCAGATTCAAACTAGCCCCAATCATAACGCTACTAAAAACGATAGCCACTGACCAGAGATCAGTAACTATCGTTTTTTTAAAAGGCAATCAAATAAGCAAGAAAGGCCTCAACGACCAAAAGCAAAAAGGTAATTAAACGGTAATAGGAAAGAATTCCGACGTATTCTCGAATCAAGGCCGTTGGCAAAAAGTACAAAGAAGTTGGCGCCCCAATTCCCTGAGCCGAAAAACCAATCCGTTTGGAATACAGACTAGCCCGCATAACATGGTAATTGCTGGTTGAAAAAAGAATCTGCGGTTGACCAGTACGACCTGATTTTTCCCAGTCTGTTAAAATCTTTTCCTTTGAAAACATAAAATTCTCAAAGGTATTGCGCGATTTATCCTCCAGGATAATATCTTTTTCCGGCACACCAACTTCGAGCAAATACTTCCGCATAGCATCTGCTTCAGATGTACTTTCATCAGACCCCTGTCCTCCGGAAACCACAAACTTTGGGCGTTTTCCTTCTTCGGCCTGACGGTAATAGGCCAAGGCCCGATCCACTCGACTCTGGAGCAACGGCGTGACCCGCCCACTATGGATGTAGCTACCCAGCACAATGATGTACTCAGCCTTCTTCGTCGCTGGCAATACCTGGTACAAAAGTGAATAACCCAGGTAACTGAGAAACAGCAAGAAGAAAGTATTGCAGACGAGCAGTCCCAGTGTATAGCAGAAGAAAAGAAAACGACCATGAACTTCCCCAATCAAAAAGAGCAAATAAAAATCAATGCCCATCGTGACTGCCAAGAAGAGCGCTAATTTAGCGGTAAAACTCTTCCCTTCCTTATGGGAAATAATATTAGTATTGCGCGCCAGCCAAAAAATAGCGAAGGCAATCACCGCAATTGGCAATAAGATGACTAAGACATTCATCACCGGTATCTGTTTGTCTAAGACATAACCAGCTAACTTCAAATAAAGCGCTATTACCGTCAGCAGCAACGAAAAGATCAGTAAACTTCCAAAAATGAAGTTCCGCTTATCAATGGCAACGGCGACGACTGCCACGACCACAAGAGCTAATAATAAATTAATGAATGGTGTCAGCATTTCAGCCACCCTCTTTACACTTTTATTTCAATTATAACAGAAATTAATGGCAAAATAGAAAAAGCACCCGGAAAGCAGAATCCGAGTGCTTGGAGAGAAGAATAAATTAAGCAGAAATGTATTTTTTAAGCGTAAGTTAACTTTAAGCGTCAGTTACTTAAGGACAACTTGCCAGCTAGTAGGCACTTCTAGAGTGTGTACTTCCTTGACCAAGTTATCTTCTTTATTTTGCTTGAACAACCACTTGTAAGTATGGTTCTTGTAAACCCACTTCGTTGTCACCGTCTTAACCTGGGCAGTTTGAACATCAGCCTTCGTATAAGTAGCTGATTGCTTAACTGATTTGACAATGTCACTTGTATCTGGCGCAAAGTGAGCAGTTGCTTCCTTGTCCGTTGCTTGGTCCTTATAGACCAAAACGTAGTCGTCAGTACCAATCTTCTTAGCAGCAGCCATGCCGACAGGCATCTGAGCCGGTGCAGCAGAGTAAACTTGCTTGGTAGCAACCGTTGTCTCCTTCTTCATCCCATAATGAGAATCCATGTTAGCAGCCAACAAAAAGATTGATGCAATCATCGCTAATGAGAAGATTGTCCCAAAAGTGGCCTTCAAGGCCTTTGATGAAATCAGGAACCAACTAGCAGCAGCTAAGGCAACAAAAATCGGAATAATTACCAAAATCATGATTATGCTTCCTCCTTGTCTTGCTTAATAAAGAATGACAAGATGAAGCCGAGAACGGCGAAACTAAGACTGATCATAAAGGCAATCTTGAAGCCGTCCAAGGAAGCATCCAGCATCTTGCTTGCATAACGCAATGGTTCTGTAAGCTTCATATGGTTACTTGGTGTGTTGTTGTTGATAACGTTTTGAACAACTGAAGTCAACAAGGCAACCACAACAGAGTTAGCAATCTGACGCAAAGTGTTGTTAGCAGCAGTACCGTGAGATGTCTTTTCATCAGGCAAAGCGGCCATGGCCTTAGTTGTCATTGGCATCATCGCCATGGCAATTCCGGCCATTCGAACACCGTACAAGACACTAATAATAATGGTTGGTGTTTCAGGGGTTAAGAACAAGAATGGGAAAGTTCCCAAACCAAGGATGGCAAAACCAACCATTCCTAAGGCCTTGGCGCCAACCTTGTTATACAAGGCTCCAGAAATGGCACTGAAGACACCCATCAACAAGGCTCCCCAAAGCAAAGTCAATCCAGAATCAAAGGCTGACAAGCCACGAACGTTTTGTAAGTACGTTGGCAACATCATTTCGACACCGAACATGGCCATCATGGCCAAGATTCCAACGATAGATGGAATGGTAAAGTCCTTCGTCAAGAAGACCTTAACATCCAAGAATGGGTTTGACAATTTTAACTGACGCCAAACGAAGACAACGATGAGCAAAACACCTGCAAAAATTGGCAAGAGAACGTTTGGCACGTTCCCCCAACCGTGTGAACCAACGTTGGTGAAGCCCCACAAGAAGAGACCAAAACCAATCGTTGAAAGAATCAATGACAAGAAATCCAACTTAACCTTCTTAGTTGGAATGACGTTCTTCATTAAGAATGGTGTCAAGACCAAGGCGATTCCAGTGATAATCAAAGGAATCAAGAAAGTTGAACGCCAGCTATCTGACAAGGTGAAGCCCAAAATCGTGTGATTTTGCTTCAAAATCCAACCTGACAAAGTTGGGCCGATGGCTGGGACCATTCCAATAACCAATCCCATCGCACCCATGGCTGCGCCTCGTTCTTTAGGCTCATACATGTTCAAGATAACGATTTGCATCATTGGCATCATGATTCCAAAGGCCATGGCTGAAATAATCCGGCCAACAATGAAAATCCACCAAGATCCACTATTTTCTGGTGTGGACATCGTCACCAAGACACCAATAAAGAGTAATCCATAGGCAACCATGTGTAAGATTTTGGTTGGAATTCGGTTAGCTAGGTAAGCTGACAATGGCACCATCATCCCGTTAAAGAGAAGGAACCATGTCGTTGCTTGTTGAGCTGTCGACAAGTTAATGTCGAAAGCCTTCATTAGGGAAGGAATGGCCGTCCCCAATGATGTCTGCATCAACGCACCGGCGGCCATTGCAATCATCATGACCACAACGACGAGTGTTCGATTGTAAGTTCGAGTATTTGTTTGAACTGCTTCCATCGTTATTTCCTTTCATGGTACAATTTGTACCAGTTGCTTTGTGGAACATAGTGTAACAGTTAGATTTAACTGAGTCAACCTGTTTCACTAAATTTATTTATTTGCTATAATGTTCTTAGAAAAAAGGAATTTAATCACAAAACGACACTTGTCGTGGAGGAACCTAGATGAAATTTGGCCAACAAGAAAATATCCGAGTTAAGCAACAAATTGTGGACGGCTTTTTTGAGCAATTAAAGGAACAGCCTTTCTCAGAAATCCGCGTTGCACAACTCATTAAATCAGCTGGGGTCGCGCGCGTCAGCTACTATCGCAACTTTGACAGCATTGAAGATATTTTGACCTTTTACTTAACCTGCTTGGTTACCCAGCACCACGAGCAAGAAAAAAAGAGCCCGATTCCCCATAATCGCACCCGGGAAACCATGAAAATGCGCTTCACTACTGCTTTCGTTGCTTTCAAAAATCAAGAAGAGCGCTTTATGCTATTAATCGACCGAGGGCTTTCCAGTCATATTTATGAATTCTTTGTAGATTTTGGTGAAATTATCAAGGCGAAGCATCCGGAAAAGAAGAATCACTTTACTTATAAGCACATCTTTGTTTTTGGTGCCTCCTTTCACGTGATGATGGCTTGGTTGCAAAACGGGGCCAAGGAAAGTCCAGAAGAAATGGCTGATTTTTTGGTCAATACGTTGCCGGATAGTTTTTTCGATAATCAAAAATCCGTAAAAGAATAAACCAATATTTTTTTCTATCAGAAGCCAAACTTATCAAAAATGTTGGCTTCTTTTTTTGCACCTTTAAAGCCACAATAGTCCACAAAAAAGCACCCGGAAAGCAGAACCCGAGTGCTGTTAGAGATGTATTTGAAGACATATTGTGAAAGATAACGCTAATTTAATGAGAAACAAAAAGAAGATTTTCCAGCGCACGCCACTTTTAAATCAGTTCTTGCTGGTTGGCCGTTAAAAAGTCCATAAAATACTGACTGGCAATTGGCAGTGCTTCTTTCTCCCGGTAAGCGATTGCCACCGGGCGCTTGACCTGTGGCAAAACTGATTTTGTCACCACGTTAAAATTAGTTCGACTAGCCACTAACTCAGATAACATACTGATACCTAAGCCCGCCTCAACCATGGCCATAATCGTGTAATCGTCTTGGATACGGTAGCGAACATTGGGCGTTAGGCCAGCCTTGCGAAAAGCCTCAAGTGGTTCGCTATAGCCCCCACCTTCGACTAAAATAAAGGGCTCTGCTGTCAAAGATTCGATCGGCACTCGGTCTAATTTTACCAGTGGGTGATTCGCCGGAAGAAAGGCCTTCATCTCGGTGGTATGGATAACTCGCTTAGCCAAGCCATCCCCATAGTCGGCCGTCATGAGGCCAAAATCAACGGTCCCATCCTGAATCCAATTCACAATGGTTCCATAATCACCTTGATGCAAAACAAATTCAATCGCCGGGTAGCGTTCTTGGAACCGTTTAAAGAGGTCTGGCAGCCAGTAACAACTAACACTCGTAATCGCACCAATTCGAACAGTCCCCGTTTCAAGACCTCGAATTGCCCCCGCCGTTTCTTGCAAGATTTGGTATTGGCGCAACGACCGCTCAATATAGGGATAGAGCTTTTCGCCTTCTGGGGTCAGTTGAACACCTTGACGCGAACGCTTTAACAATTGAATGCCAAACTCATTTTCAAGGCTGGCCACCATCTGGCTGACCGAGGACTGCGTATACCCCAACGCTTTTGCAGCTTTAGTGAAGCTATTCATCTGGAGAATTTTTTCTAAAACTAGTAAATGGTTCATCAATCGTTTTTCCTAATACAACTATATGATTTATTAATTTTACTTATCATATCATTTCTTCTATAGTAAAAAAGCTAGAAAGAAATATTTGAGGTATCATTATGAACATTTTCAAAAAAGAATCAGTCGCTAATTTTCTAAGCGCTGATGCTCGTCTCCAAAAAACATTAACCGCCAAGGACTTGATTGCCCTTGGCATTGGTGCCGTGATTGGTACCGGTATTTTCATCCTACCCGGTCACGAAGCTGCCAGTCATGCTGGCCCGGCCGTCGCCATTGCCTTTTTAATCGCCGCCCTCGTCTCTGGTTTGGTCGGCATGGCCTACGCGGAGTTTTCTTCCGCCATGCCGATTGCCGGTTCAGCCTACTCCTTTGGTTCCGTTATCTACGGGGAATTTGTTGGCTGGATCTTAGGATGGTCACTGATTTTAGAGTATTTTTTAGCTGTTTCAGCAGAAGCAACTGGCTTTGCGGCCTACTTTAATCACAATATTTTAGCAAGCTTTGGTCTTAACCTGCCAAAGGCCCTGCAGGCCAGCCCAATGGAAGGCGGTTTGATTAACTTCACCGCCGTCGCGATTGTCTTGATTATTGCCGGAATTCTCATGATGGGAACCGAATTATCAAAGAAAGTCGAAAACTTTGCCGTCATTGTCAAAGTAGCCATTATCATTCTCTTTATTATTGTTGGCTTTTTTTATGTCAAGACCAGTAACTACGTGCCTTTTTATCCAAAAGAATTTCACAGTGTTCCCTTTGGGATGGGTGGCATCTTCACGGCAGCGGCAACGGTTTTCTTTGCCTTTATTGGTTTTGATGCCCTCGCCTCCAATTCAGCCGAAACCATTAACCCCGGTAAAAACGTCATTAAAGGCATTTTGGGAACCGTCATTATTGCCGTGATTCTCTACGTCGCCTTTTCCCTAGTTTTGACCGGTATCGTCAACTACAAAGAGCTAAATGTCGATGACCCCGCCGCCTACGCACTTCAGGTGGTCCATCTGACTGCCTGGAATAAACTCATTACGATTGGCGCCCTCTTTGGGATTTTTACCGCAATGGTCACGATGTTTATTGGTGGGTCACGCCTCGTTTATGCCCTTGGGCGCGACGGTCTTTTACCTAAAAAATTAGGTCAGGTGAGCCAAAAGCATGCAGTCCCAACCAATGCCGTTTTAATTGCAACCGTGGTCCAAGCAGTTTTTGCTGGGCTCGTTCCACTGACTCAATTGGCTTCCCTGATTAACGCTGGAACATTGATTGCCTTTACCTTTATCTCTTTTGGTA
Organism: Gorgythion begga; assembly: GCA_018250975.1. Classification (NCBI taxonomy): domain Eukaryota; kingdom Metazoa; phylum Arthropoda; class Insecta; order Lepidoptera; family Hesperiidae; genus Gorgythion; species Gorgythion begga. The sequence continues at coordinate 9,400 of DWTH01000019.1, forward strand.
TTTTAAAACTCCGTCGTCGATCAGATATTCAAAATACCGGTTTCAAAATGCCCTGGTATCCATTTCTGCCAATTTTGGCCGGACTGTGCAGTATTTTCTTTATTGTGATGCTGCCAGACATTACCAAGGTTTCTGTCGGTATTTGGCTCTTGATTGGCATTGCCGTCTATTTCACCTACAGTGTCCGTCACTCCAACCTACAAAATCAGTAACAGAAAAGGGACTTGCGTCCATCAACGCAAATCCCTTTTTTTAATTTAATCAATTGTTGCCGCACACCTTTCAATGTATGCTTCGCGGTCTTTTTGTGTCACACCTGAATCCATGTGGCCCAAAACATAAGCTTTGTTCAACTTAATTCCTGTGTAAGCAAAGATTCCTAACTTGTAACGGCTGACGACATTACCAAACATCTTGTAGTACCAGCCCCCAAAATTAGAACTCGTAAAGACGTCCGCCTTCTTGCCCGTCAAGTGCTTAACGATTTTACCGTTACAACGGTTATAGGCAAAGCCAGGAGTGAAGACACGGTCGATCATCCCCTTCAAAACGGATGGTTCTGCTGACCACCAAACAGGGAAGAAGAATGAAATTCGATCCGCCCAGGCAATCTTTTCTTGGACTGCCTTGGGGAAACTTTCATCTTCCATATGTTGACGGTAGCCATAGCGTAAGACGCTATCAAAATCAGCGGTCGCTAGGTCCACAATTTGGACTTCATGGCCCTTTTCTTTTGCCACCGCTGCAAAGTTCATTGCATTAGCATGAGTGAATGATTCTTGGTCAGGGTGACCCTGAATAATAAGCATTTTCATGGTGTTTTTCCTTTTCGGTTGGGATACCCACTCGGGTATTCGTTATTGCGCCATATAACCCGTATTATACTATCTTTTCGGCAAACGATTTTTATTAAATACAACCATCATGGCCGCTTCCTTACTGACTTTAAAAAAAATTTTGGACTGTACGGACACATCTTGACAATTTTTGGTCAAAAGTCCATACTTCTTTACAAGAATACCGGAGGCGTAAAAATGACTCAAACATGGTTTCTCAACCACTTGACTCCCCTTGTTAGTGGCCGTCTGATGGCCAACGCAAAACGGCTATCTGCTGTCCATGTTTCTGCTATTTCCAAGACAAAAACGCATGCAGACTGTTTTTTTATGATGTTTGCTGTCCGATTCTTATTTCCTTTTATGCAGCTTAATCAAGGCCAAACTTTGGGCTTTTGCTATCAGTGTTAGAGACTGTCAATTTTTTGATGGTCTTTTTATTTTTTCATTTATCCAACAGCGGATTTTGATTCGTTGGATATTTTAATATTCACTTGATACTCACTTAATCTTGATATAGCGCTTTAGGCCTACACTATTTTTATTCGAACGAAGGAGGTCCTCGCTTTTGCGATCAAAAAGGATATACAAACTTGATTGGTACCTTGTCGGCATACTGATTCTCAGCGCTATTTTATATGGCTGGGGTATCTGGGATGCAGGCAGTGCCAACAGTTTCTACACTGCAGCCATCACTTCCATGACAAAGTCATGGTCAAACTTCTGGTACGGGGCATTTGACCCAGCCGGTTTCATCACAGTGGATAAGCCACCTGTAGCGCTTTGGTTCATGGCCATTTCCGCTAAAATCTTCGGCGTTCACGGTTGGTCCGTTGTCCTCCCAAGTGTTTTGGCTGGAATTGCCTCCGTTTACCTGATGTATCGTCTCTTAGCACCAAAGTTTGGTGTCTGGGCTGGACGGACGGCCGCATTATTTATGACATTGACGCCCACTGTTGTTGCCAACAGCCGGACAAACAACATGGATGCCATCTTAGTCCTCTTCCTTCTGTTAGCGGTCTTCACATTACAAAAGGCTGTGAACAAGAGGAATGTCTGGTTAGTCATGTTGAGCTTTGCTCTGATTGGTGTTTCCTTTAACATCAAGATGCTCCAAGCCTTCATGATTTTACCAGCCATGTTCGCCTACTACATTGTTGCCATCAAGATTCCTTGGAAAAAGAAGATTGGCTGGTTGGGACTCGCACTCGTTTCCCTTTCCGTCTTCACCTTGGCCTACCCAATGGCAGTTGATTCAGCAAGCAAGAGTTCGCGTCCTTATATTGGTAGTTCTCAGACTAATTCCTTGATGGAATTGGCCTTTGGCTACAACGGGACCCAGCGTTTACTTGGGCAATCAACTGGTACTGGTGGGACATTCTCTGGTATGGGAACAAAGAAGACTTCTAAGACTTCTAAGTCTTCAAAATCCGCAACTGGAACGAACCAAATGGGCCAGGCTCCGACTACAGGAACTGGTACAACTGGTCAGACCGCTAATGGTCAAAATCAGACCGGAACACAAACTGGTCAGACAACAAACGGTACTGCACCAACTGGCCAAGCTCCAACCGGTATGAATGGCAAGAAGCCAACCGGTAAGATGGGCAAGATGACTGGTCAGCCTGGTGGTAAGACTGGTAAACATGGCGGTATGGGTGGTGCTGGAAGTGCCTTTGCCATTGGTTCTATCGGACCATTCCGTCTCTTCCAGTCAGATCTTGGTTCTCAAATAGGTTGGTACCTCCCATTAGCCTTCCTTGGCCTTATTGCTGGTTGGCTTGGCTTCCGCAAGCGCGGTAGCAAGTGGTACCACGTTTCAAGTGAACAAGAAGAAGTTCTCCTCTGGGCCGGCTGGTTCGTCCCTGTTTACGGCTTCTTCTCAGTCGCTTCATTCTTCCACCCTTATTACACCATCATGTTGGCCCCAGCCATTGCCGCCTTGACGGCTATCGGTGTCGCTGCCGTTGCCAAGATGATGAAAGTCGATGCCAACAGTGAAGATGAAACCGTTGACAAGACACAGCCATTCGTTGCTCGTATCATGCTTAGTGTTGCCGTGATTGCCACGCTACTCCTACAAGCTTATTACGTTTCTTCTTATTACCCAGTGATTACCGGTATCCTGATTGTACTGGCCGTTGCCCTCGGTGTCTGGTGGCTCTTCCCACAAAAGACAGCAATCAAAGCAAAGATTATTGCCACAGCTGTTTCAGTCTTGACAATGGGTGCCTTCTGGGCAGCCACACCAACCATCACCCATACTTCAGCAGCTATTCCAGCTGCCGGTCCATCCCTCTTCAGTCGTGGTGGTACCGATATGGGTGGCACTGTGAACAAGAAGCTCTTAGCCTATACCGAAAAGCACCAAGGTTCCGCTAAGTACCTCTTTGCCACAACCGATTCAAACTCAGCTTCTGGTTACATTATCAAATCAGGAAAGGCTGTCATGGCTCTTGGTGGTTATAATGGTACTGATCCAACGATGACTTTTAAGCAATTTAAGCAACTCGTTAAGGATGGTAAGTTGAAGTACTTCGTCCTTGGTTCCCGTAGCAAGAGTTCTGATGGTCAAATCAAGAAGATTCTGGCCTGGGTAAAGGAAAAGGGTACAGTTGTCACTTATGACTCAAGTTCAAAGTCTACAACGACAGCTGCTAGCCAAACAACAGCGACAACCGCTGGTGGTCCAACTGCAGGTGGCATGACAGCTGGTGGTCCAACGGGAATGGGTGGCTCTTCAAGTTCTACTCTGTATGATTTGTCCTCAATTTATTAAGACGAAAGGAGTCCAATTATGTTGACACGTTCAAAAATCCCACGGTTAGGGTTAATCCTACCAGCTTATAACGAAGAAGAAGTTCTTCCAACCACGCTGAACGTCCTCCAAGGGATTAAAGCAAGCTTGGTTGAACAGATGCTCGTCAGCGAAGATAGCTTCATTATGATTGTTGATGATGGTTCAGCTGATAAGACTTGGTCAATTATCCAACAGCAAGAACGACAAAACTCCGACATTATCGGCGTTAAGTTGTCCAAAAACTTTGGTCACCAACCAGCTCTCTTGGCCGGTATGACCGAAAGTAGCAAGCTCGCGGATATCATGATTACCCTTGATGCCGACATGCAGGACAATCCGGACGTCATTAAACAAATGGTCGAAAAGTACTTAGAAGGCAATGAAGTCGTCTATGCCGTGCGCTCCAGCCGCCAAACCGATACTTGGTTCAAGCGTAATTCAGCGCTAGCCTTTTACAAGCTTGCTGGCTGGTTAGGGGTCAAAATGGTGCCCAACCACGCTGATTTCCGCTTAATGAGTAAAGTTGCCGTGAAGGCCCTCCTCAAAATGCCAGAACGCAACGTCTTCCTCAGGGCGATGGTTCCCTTAGTTGGTTTCCAATCCGCTAAGGTCTACTACGAGCGTGGTGAACGTCAAGCCGGGGAGTCCAAATACCCATTAAAAAAGATGTTCTCCTTTGCTATCGATGGGATCACCAGTTTTAGTATCCAACCAATCCGCTTGCTCCTTCACCTAGGAATTCTCGTCCTCGGAATTGCCGGTGTCGAAATTGCCTATACAGTTTTTGAAAAAATTGTCGGTAATCCAACTGCCGGTTGGTCATCATTGATGATTTCCATCTGGTTACTCGGCGGTTTGAATCTGATTGCTTTGGGTGTTGTCGGCACTTACATCGGTAAAATCTTTACCGAAGTCAAGCACCGCCCACTCTTCCAGATTGAGCGTGAGGATGGTTACCCTGTGGCAGAAGACCAACTCACAAAAGTGAGTCCAATGCCACAATCAGAAGAAACACAAGACTATGAAACTGATTACCAGGTTGTTCACCAAGTGATTAGTCGCTAAGTGATTGGTTAGTCTGGGCTTGGCTTAATCAACAAACTTCCCCTCAAAAGGATGTCGCTAACAATCATGTTAGCGGCATTCTTTTTTGTTTTTAGGGATGATTGATTTTAATTTTTAAAATCATTTTTAAAAGCGTTCAGGAAAATAAATTAAAAAAGTATTGAAAAATGAGAAAAGTGTCCGTAAATTCTAATAAAAAGTTGATGTTGAAGAGATAAGTAAGCTTTAGCGGCAAATGATAGAGAGCTGACATTTGGTGAAAGTCGGTTTTGCTTAGAAGTTGAAAATGGTCTTGGAGTCGTGTAACGTGGTGAGTTTTATCAAAATCAGCCGCGTTCGGGTGCGCCCGTTACGCGTTAGAGTATCTCATTTTTTGACGTACTTGTTAAGTGACTAGCAGCGATGCTAGCCAGAATCCGGGTGGTAACACGATTGAATCGTCCCGTAGTCTTTTGTGACTACTGGATTTTTTTATTGTCCTGTATCCAAAACAGCAACAAATACTCAGAAGTCCCGTTTTATCAAAGGAGAAAAAACAATGGCAGAAGTTGAAAGTTTTACATTAGATCACACAGCAGTTAAGGCCCCTTACGTTCGTTTGATTGCCGCCTAACAATGGCAACCAGGGCGACATGATTTCTAATTTTGATGTACGCTTGGTCCAGCCAAACGAAAATGCTATCCCCACGGCCGGACTGCACACGATTGAACACCTCCTCGCTGGCCTTTTGCGCGACCACTTAGCCAGTGTCATCGACTGTTCCCCATTTGGTTGCCGGACTGGTTTCCACTTGATTACCTGGGGTAAGCCATCAACGGAGGACGTTGCCATTGCCCTCAAAGAATCTTTAGCAGAAATCAGAGATACCATCGAATGGCAAGACGTTCAGGGCACGGACAAGTTTAGCTGTGGTAACTACAAGGACCACTCCCTATTCTCAGCCAAAAAGTGGTCCGCCGAAATATTAGACCAAGGGATCACTTCTGACCTGGATGTTCGACATGTTGTCTAAGAAACTAATAAAAAGCCAACCCAGAAAACGCTGACACCAAAAAATCACCCCCAGCTCAGCTAGCAAATTTGGATGACCCTCAGTGGCCAGTCAGGAGGACAAGATGAGTCAAAGAGTTGCCATTATCACGGAACCGGCCACGGTATCGGCGCTGCGATTGCCAAGCGACTGGCACAGGAAAACTTCAAGGTTGGCGTGGCCGAAATTAACCAACAAACAGCCGAAAAAACGGCGGCCGAGATCAACCAAAATCAGGTCGCTAGCGCTAAAGCCTATGTTCTAGATGTTGCCCAGTGCGACCAAGTTTTCGCCCTCCTCCACCAAGTCGTTCAAGACCTGGGTGAGATTGATGTTTTCGTTAATAATGCCGGCGTCGCCTATATCGAAACGATTGTTGACAGTGACCCAAGGGAAGTCGAGCGGCTCTTCGACGTCAACCTCAAGGGCACCTACTGGGGCATCCAAGCAGCAGCTAGCCAATTCCAACTTCAGGGACACGGGGGCAAAATTATCAATGCCGCTTCCCTGGCGTCCGGAAAGCTCTACCCTGCAAAGTGCCTATTCGGCTTCAAAGTTTGCAATTCGCGGACTTGGTCAATCGGCGGCGAAGGAATTAACCAAGGATCATATCACGGTTAATGCCTATGATCCTGGCATCGTGATTCCCCCTTACGTGACTACATCAATACTAAAACAACCAGTATCGCAGGAAACACTCCCGCGTCACAGCGACAAAGCGTGATTGATGAAATCGCTTTGGGACGGGCCGCCACATCAGAAGATGTGGCCGATATCGTTTCCTTTTTGGCATCCGACCAAGCCAATTACATCACCGGTCAATCAATTTTGATTGATGGTGGCATGCGCTACCACTGATTTCATTGAAAAATTAGTTCGTTGAGCCCAACAAGGAGTGAATAAATGTCTAGAAAATCAAAGTTTATCACCAGTTTCGTGATTTTAATCCTGGCTCTGCTGGCCGCCTTTTCTTTCTTCCACGCTTCCGCCCAAGATAAAAACAGTAAAAATATTACTGTTGGTGCCGTTGGTTCCGATGCCAAGGCCTGGCAATACATCGCCAAGTCCGATGCAGCCAAGAGGGCGGGATTAAAAATCACCATCAAAACTTTTACCGATGGCGTTTCCCTCAACCAAGCCACCGCCGATGGCACCATTGATGTCAACGCCTTCCAATCCTATGCCTACTACGTCGCTTATAACCAGACACATAAGTCAAGTAAGCTTGCAGTGCTCGGCAATACCTATTTGGAACCGATGGGTATTTACTCTGGTCAATATCACAAGTTAAGTGATTTGCCAGATGGCGCCACCATCGCCATTCCAAACGACCCCGCCAACACATCGCGAGCTCTCAAATTGTTGGCTAGCGTCAATTTGGTTACTTTGAAATCAGGATTTGGTAGCCTATCCGGCACAAGCGTAATCAAGAACAATCTACACAACTTCAAGTTTAAGGAAATTGATTCCAAAACCGGTCCGCGAATTGACAAGGATAGCAACATTGCCGCCGCTTTGATTGGTAACATAACGGCCCTGGAGGCTGGCCTCAATGTTTTGAAAGACTCGCTTGCCCATGAAAAGATTAACCAAAAAACCAAGGATAATATCAACATCCTGGCCACCGCCGACAAGAACAAGGACAACAGTGACTACAAGAAATTAGTAGCGCTCTACCAGGACAAGGACGTCCAAGCCTACATTAAAAAGGCGTTCGACGGTACCAAGGTCGAGGTTAACAAGCCCTTGATCTATCTAACGGACTAAAGCTTCGTCTTTGCCATCAATCAAAAACAGGTTACAAACCCAAATTGGATTTGCAACCTGTTTTTTTAGTTCACAACGTGCACATTGGTTGGCTGATCAATACTGATTTTTGGGTGCTGTCGCAGATAATCAACAATTAACTGAGCAACATCTGTTTGTCCCTCACGGACAATTTTATCGTGGCTAAAAACGCTATTCCCAGCGCCACCAGCCCGATAATTGTTTACCACTACCTCGTATTTTGCTTGTGGGTCGATGCCTTGCCCGCCGACCGTCACAGCGCTAATCCGCTGGCCACGTGGCTTCTTCAAATCCAACGTGTATTCGACCCCGCTCCAAATATCTTCATTAAAATGAGCTGGTTTTGGATAAAGGTAATCCGAGCTAACTGTTGACTGGCCATCCTGCCAATCAAAATAATTAGCATTCTGCTCCAAGGCAGACACAACCTCTGCTCCCGTTAACGCAACAACCGCCAAGGTATTCGGATAAATATAATTAGTCATCACATCTCGGATCGTGACCGTATCATCAAAGCCCCGCATTTCATCATTAAAAATCGCATTAGCGGAAATTGTTGCCCCGGTTGCCTCTATCTGAACCCGGTTGATCAACTCCGTAAAGGGATGGCCATGGAGACGGGCGGAAAAATGATTCGTAATCCTCATGTTATCCCCGACATGGCCAACAGGTTGGTCTAGCCACTGATTGACCTGGTTTAATAATGGCTGTACTAGTACCACAACCGCCGAACTTTCAGCGGCCGTTGCCGTTGCAATTGTTTTTGCCGAAGGCTTTTGGTCAGACAAAGTGATTACCCCCACGTGGTCGCCACGATAGCCAGGCTGTGTAAGGGGCTTGCCATTAACCACCTCTGCTAGTGTTCGGTGCTGGTGTCCCGTTACCAGGGCATCTACCCCCTCAATCGCTAGTAAATCAGTCCCCTGATCTTCCTGGGTAAGCGGTTCAATGGCTTGCCCTGATTTCAAATCGCGGTTAAAACCACCGTGATAAGCAACCACGATTTTGTCCACTCGAGGACGAAGGTTAGCAACCAGGTTAGAAACAACCTCGACCGGATCCTCAAAGAGCAAATCCTTGATGTTCTCCGGCTTTTCCCAGTGTGGAATGTACTGGGTGGTGACACCAATGACCGCCACCCTCAAGCCATTCTTTTCAAAGATTTGGTACGGGCGCCCAATAAAGGGGCACTTCGTGGCTTTATCCAGAATATTTGCATTTAAGAGTGTCTGATCATCGCCGAAGACCTTCTCTAAATAAGTCCGACCATAGTTAAATTCATGATTGCCCAAAATACGGACATCATAACCAACCGTTTGCGCCAAGCGCTGGTACAAGTTAGCCTCTTCACTTGCCTGTTTTTCAATGTAGTCAGTCAGCGGGGAGCCTTGGATAAAGTCACCATTTTCGATGGTAATCACCAGGTCCTCGGTCGCCACTTTCTTTTCCTGTGCGATAACCGTTGCTGCTCGAGCCAAACCAAACCCTGTATTTTTCAATGGCCGACGAAAATCATCGCCGGTAAAATACCCATGCACATCTGAAGTCGATAAAATTTTAACCTGCACCATCTAATAGCCCCCTTTGACAAAGAAAGGGTGATATGACCAGCATATCCCCTTTTTCCATGTTATTTTTTACACCAATCGCTTCCGGATTTGGCCGGAAATAAAGTCAATGGCCGTCACCATCACGACAATGCCAATCAAGATAATGCCGACACGAGGCCAAGACCGTGTTGATAGGGCAAAAATCAGTGGCGCCCCAACACCACCCGCGCCAACAATCCCCAAAATGGAAGCCGACCGCACAGAAATCTCAAAGCGATAGAGTGTATAATTCATAAATTCTGGCAAAACTGCTGGGAAAGTGGCCATGGTTAAGCCATCCAAAGAAGAACCACCTGCCGCCGCAATCGCCTCATTGGGACCACGGTCGATATTTTCAATCGCTTCAGCAAATAACTTTCCCATCATCCCAACGGAATGGAAGCCCAAGGCCAAAACCCCGGCATAGGCCCCTGGTCCAACGGCCTTCGTGAACATAATCGCCAAAACAAGTTCCGGAAAAACACGAATAACCGTTAACAGCAATTTCCCGGAAGCTGATTTTGCTGAGAAAAATCTTTTCTTCGTCTTTGCTGCCCAAAAAGCCAGTGGAACAGCCAAGACGGCTGAAATAAATGTGCCCAAAAATGCAATTGCAAGAGTTTCGAGCAAGGCCGTTACCAGGTCTTCCCCGTCTCCTGAATAAACATAGGACCAGTCGGGGTGAATCAATCCGTTAACAATTGACCCTAGGACCTGACCAGCGGTACTTTTAATACCGTTGATGGGGACTCCTGAAAAGCCCCATGCAAAAATGACAATGACCACGGCAACAATCACCCACGGTTGAATCTTTTGCCAGCTACTTCTTTTTTCAATCATTAAGCCAACGCCTCCCGTAATTGATTTGAAATGGTATCAACAATCACCACCACAACTAGAATGGACAAAATAACCACAGCAGTGCGGTCATAACGGAACATCTCCAAGGTAGTATTCAAATAAAGCCCAATTCCACCGGCCCCTAAATATCCCAGAACGGTTGAGGCCCGGACATTAATTTCCAGCGTATAGAGAAAGAAACTCAAAAATTGATTGAAAACTTGTGGAAAAACTGCAAAGACAATGATTTGGACGCTGTTGGCACCAGCGGCTTTCATTGCATCTAGCGGACCTTCATCAATCGTTTCAATGGCCTCGTATAACAGCTTAAAGACCATCCCAAAGGAGAAGACTGCTAGGGCGCACACACCAGGAAAGGCACCAATTCCAACAACCGCAACAAATAAAGCAGCTAATAGCATTTCAGGAAGCGAGCGGGTCAGATTCATCAAAAAACGTACCAGACCACGAACATAAGGATTTTTAACGATATTACCCGCTGCTAATAGTGAGACCGGAATGGCCACAACGCCACCAATCAAAGTTCCAACCAATGCCATTTGGATTGTTTGCGCAATCGGTGACATAATAGCCGGTAAGTAAGACCAATCCGGGTTCGACATTTTGGCCCACAAATCAAAGAACTGATCCCAGGAAAAATTTTGTCCTGCACCAGTCATCATCCCCGACAGTAATGTCAGCAGGATAAAAAGAATAAATAAGCTGAAGCCAATAAGGTGCCACCCTTTTGCAAAACTGCGTTTTGGTAAGTTCCCCATCATTAGTCACCCACTTCTGCGTAAATCTTTTGGAAATCAGCAGCATGCACTTCGGCAATTGGCTTATCATAGACTAATTTTCCAGCCTTTAAACCGACAATCCGAGTGGCATAATCCATGGCCAACTCCATTGAATGTAAGTTCGCCACAATGGTCAAACCATCTTCCTCGTTCAATCGTTTCAAGTCATCCATCACAACCTTTGTGGTTTTTGGATCTAGGCCAGATACCGGTTCATCAGCTAGGAATACAGCTGGTTCCTGCATCAAAGCGCGGGCAATTCCCACTCGTTGCTGCTGACCACCAGATAAGTCACGCGCCCGCGTATAGTATTTATCTAGCAAATTCACTCGTTCCAAACTTTTTACGGCTCGATCTTGGTCTTCCTTGGTAAAGAGGCCCAATGTCGATTGCCAGGTTGGATAGTAACCAACGCGTCCTGAAAGCACATTGCGAGCAACCGTTGACCGCTTAACTAAGTTATAATTTTGGAAAATCATGGCGATATTGCGTCGGAGAGTCCGCAATTCCTTACCAGATGCCCGAGTGATGTTTTCACCGTCAATTAAAATATGACCGTCCGTCACATCATGTAAGCGATTGATAGCTCGTAATAGCGTTGATTTACCAGCGCCTGACAACCCAACAATAACTACAAATTCACCCGCTTCAATATCTAGGTTAATATTATCTAGACCAACAACCCCATTGGGGTAGACCTTGGAAACGCCTTCTACTTTAATCGTGCCCTTCTTTGACATGTAAACTTCCTTTTTCTGTCTTGCAACCAGTCCCAATCAGTAAGCAAAAAGTCGCCACCATCCAAGATGGCGGCGACTTTTTCTCACAAAATAACCTTACTTAATCTTGTTCATCGTTTGATCATAATTACGGATGACATCAAAGTTTGAATCCTTCGAGTCGGTCACACCGGCCCATGAATAAACATCGCTAAAGACTTTCTTGCCTTCGTCCGTCTTTGAAACCGCAACAATAGCGTCTTTAATTTTGTCTGAGTCAGAGCTTGAAATACCCTTACGCAAAGTAATGGTATCATTTGGAATACCCTTAGTGTAGTAAAGAACACGAGTATTCTTGAAGACGTCTGGCTGATCCTTCTTAACTATATTTCGTGCGTCATCGAAGATAAAGGCAGCGTCGGTGTCACCGTTCAATACAGACATAACACCTTGGTCATGTCCCTTAACTTGAACGAGTGTTGAATCCTTGACAACATTAACACCCTTCTTATACAGCTCAACTGTTGGGTAAATATACCCAGCCGATGAGGTAGCGCCCTGGACGGCAATCTTCTTCCCCTTCAAATCATCAATTGACTTGATTGGTGAATCTGCCTTAACCAGCACCATTGACTTATAACTGTTAACTAATTCATCAGTTGTTGCACCAGTGTTGTCATCCTTCATACCCAAACGGGTTGATTGTAAGATGACTTTCGCACCATACTGCTTGTGGGCTGTGACATAACCATCAGGTGGTAAGAAGCCCATATCTACTTTCTTTGATCCCATCGCTTCAATCACGGTGTTGTAATCCGTTGAGAGTGAAACATGGACCGGAATTCCTAATTGCTTACTGAGCAAAGTTTCCAATGGCTTGGCCTTAGCCAAAATGGTATCGGCCTGTGATGAAGGAACGAACTGAATGTTTAATTCCTTCAAGGACATTTTACTACTGCTTGTTGAGTCAGTCGATGACTTCGATTGCTTTGACCCTGTAAAGGCAAAGAACCCCCCAATGACGACCACTAAGACAGCAATTGCTGCAATGATTTTCTTCGTTGCGCTACTCTGCATGATGCGATTCTCACTCCTCTATTTCATAGGTGCTGGTAAACTGTGCAACTGCTTGATTCTGTGTTGACGATTAAGGAATTGAGCCAAAGCTCAAATCTCTTTATCGGTAACAGTTAAATTATCACGTAGATTAAATGAATATTCAAGTAAATTTACCTAAAAAATTAAAATTTTTTTTGCTTTTTCTTCTCATTTTCATTACAAAGACAATTATTGTCTATAAAATCCGAATATTAATGAAAATAAAATCATTTACTCCCTTGAACCCCACCTTAAAAACAAAAAAAGCGTTGTGTAGAACACAACGCTTTTGAATCAAATTTAAAAATTAAACAAGACGCTTTCTGATTTGTCCTGAAAGAAAATCGATGGCCGTGACCGTTACCACAATGCCAATCAAGATCATCCCAACCCGAGGCCAGGCTCTAGTCGATAGTGCAAAAATCAGTGGCGCCCCAACTCCACCGGCACCGACAATCCCCAAAATCGAGGCAGAGCGAACGGCAATTTCAAACCGGTAGAGCGTGTAATTCATGAATTCCGGTAGAACTGCCGGGAAGGTAGCCATGGTTAAGCCGTTAAGAGTAGAACCACCAGCCGCTGCAATGGCTTCGTTTGGTCCACGGTCGATATTTTCAACTGCTTCGGAGAACAGCTTCCCCATCATCCCCACCGAGTGAAAGCCAAGGGCCAGGACCCCGGCAAAAGCCCCCGGACCAACTGCCTTGATAAACATAATGGCTAAGACTAGTTCGGGGAAGACGCGAACAACGGTCAGTACAAACTTACCGGAAGCGGATTTTGGCGAAAAGAACTTGCGGTTTGTCTTTGCCGCCCAGAAACCAAATGGTACAGCTAACACGGCTGACATAAAGGTTCCCAAGAAAGCGATGGCCAATGTTTGCAACAGAGCGGAGACCAAATCTTCCCCATCACCACTGTACAGGTAGGACCAATCCGGGTGAACCAAGCCATCAATAATCGAACCAAATACCCGACCAGCCGTCGACTTGATGCCCGTCAATGGCACACCAGTAAAGCCCCAAATAAAGATGGCGGCCACCACAACGGTGATTAGCCACGGTTGGCTTTTTTGCCATAAAGTCTTTTGCTGCATCATCATTTAAGCACCTCCCGGAGTTGGTTGGAGAGAAAGTCAACGAGGACAACCACTAACAAAATGGCTACGATGACCACCGCCGTCCGGTCATAACGGAACATCTCCAAGGTTGTATTTAAGTAAAGACCGATACCACCAGCTCCTAAATAACCCAACACCGTTGATGCACGAACATTGATTTCTAAGGTGTATAAGAAAAAGCTCAAATACTGGTTAAATACCTGGGGAACAACTGCAAAGCAAATAATTTGAATGCTATTTGCGCCAGCTGCCCGGAGGGCTTCAATTGGTCCTGCATCAATCGTTTCGACTGCTTCATAGAGAAGTTTGAAGACCATACCAAAAGAGAAAACTGCCAAGGCAAGGACCCCTGGCAAAGCCCCAATTCCAACCACAGCAACAAAGAGCGCAGCCAAAAGCATTTCCGGCAACGACCGGATCAGGTTCATCAACAGACGCACCAGACCACGGATCAATTTATTTTTAACAATATTTTCAGCCGACAAAAGTGCCACTGGAATTGCCGCCACCCCTCCCAAGAATGTTCCAACCAATGCCATTTGAATGGTCTCAACCAAGGGGGTCATCACCGCTGGTAAGTAAGACCAGTCGGGCTGTGACATCTTAATCCACAAATCAAAGAACTGGTCCCAGGAAAAGCTTTGTCCTGCACCGGTTGCATTGGCGGAAATCATCAACAAAACCACCAGCAATAAGAAAATAGTAGAGCCAATGATGTGCCATTCCTGATTGAAGGTCCGCTTAGGCAGGCTCGTATTCATCGACTTACCTCCACTTCACGGTAAATCTCTGCAAAATCAGTTTCCTTCACGGACTCAATTGGTTGGTCGTAAACTAATTTCCCTCCACGGAGGCCCACAATCCGAGTGGCATAGGCCAAGGCCAAGTCAATCGAATGCAAGTTCGCAATGACCGTCAGCCCTTCTTCGTTCAAGCGTTTTAAATCATCCATGACAACCTTGGTAGTCTTAGGATCCAAACCAGAAACCGGTTCATCCGCCAAGAAAACAGCGGGTTCTTGCATTAATGCTCGGGCAATCCCAACCCGTTGCTGCTGACCACCAGATAGGTCACGGGCTTTTGTATAGTATTTGTCTAACAGGTTAACCCTCGTCAAGCTTTGCACTGCCCGCTCCTGGTCCTCCTTAGTGAAGAGGCCAAAAGCTGACTGCCAAGTACTGTAATACCCAACTCGACCGGAAAGAACATTACGGGAAACCGTTGCCCGCTTGACCAAATTGTAATTTTGAAAGATCATGGCCACGCTGCGCCGCATGTTGCGTAATGCTTTTCCAGAGGCCTTGGTGATATCCTGGCCATCAATTTCGATGGATCCCTCATTCACATCGTGCAACCGGTTTAGCGACCGGAGCAAAGTTGACTTTCCTGCACCGGATAGGCCAACAATCACCACAAACTCGCCAGCTGCAATATCTAAATTAATGTTGTCTAAACCAACAACGCCATTATCATAAATTTTGGAAAGGCCAGTAACCTTAATCATACCCTTATTTGACATCTGTAATCCTTTTTCTAACTGATTTGAAAAACCTGGCTCTTTTATTAAAAAAACCGCCGCCATCCTAGATGGTGGCGGTTTCTTGTGCAAAAATTGCCTTACTTAATCTTCGTAATCGTTTCCTCGTACTGACGAACGTTATCGAAACTTGATTCCTTTGCTTCCGTTACCCCTTGCCATGAGTAACCGTCGGCCAAAGCCTTCTTACCTTCGTCCGTCTGGGCAAGTTCAATCATTGCCTTTTGAATCTTATTAGCATCTGATGCTGTAATTCCCTTACGCAATGAAATCGTATCGTTTGGAATTGGGTTTGAATAGTAAATGACGCGGGTATCCTTAAAGACATCCGGCTGATCCTTTTTAACGTTTGTCCGGACATCGTCATAGATAAAGGCTGCGTCAGTATCGCCATTCAAAACTGACATAACACCTTGGTCATGACCCTTCACTTGAACAAGTGTTGAGTCCTTAACTACGTTAATGCCCTTTTTGTACAATTCAACAACTGGGAAAAGGTAACCAGAAGTAGAGATGGCACTTTGCGTCGCAATCTTCTTCCCCTTCAAATCTTCGATGGACTTGATTGGTGAATTGGACTTGACGATAATCATTGATTTATATGTGTTAACGACTTTATCAGTTGTTTCACCTGTGTTGTTATCCTTCATAGCCAACTTAGTTGACTGAAGAATGGCTTTCACGCCATACTGCTTTTGAGCAGTGACGTATGAATCAGGAGGTAGGAAGCCCATATCAACTTTCTTTGACCCCATCGCCTCGACCGCCGTATTATAACTCGTGGCAACCGAAACGTGGACGGGAATTCCTAATTTTTTACTTAATAGATTTTCCAATGGTTTGGCCTTGGCCAACATTGTTTCAGCATTTGTTGAAGGAACGAACTGAACGTTCAATTCCTTCAACGACATCTTTGAATCACTACTTGTCGACTTTCCTGTCGAATCCGAATGCTTACCTGAGGTAAAAGCGAAGAACCCACCGACAACGACCAACAATACCACAAGGGCTGTTATGATCTTCTTCATGATATATTTCTCTCTCCTATTTGTTCCGCTAACAATTCTACGTGCTGCTGACAATAAATAAACGAGTAAATGCTGTTTTTTTCTTCTACAACTGAGTAAAAAGCCCTCCTTCTGCCTGTTAACTTTTACGATTTAGCAAATAAATTTAAAAATTTAAATCACTGGCACGCAACACGGATAGTATGCCGGAGATTAAATAAATATTCAACCTTTTTATTAAATTAGAATTAATCCAAATTTTGCCTTTATTTCATTTTTTAATTAAAATTTATGACAAATTTAAGCGTAAAAATGATTTTTCCGACAGGCTGTTGTTTAAACACTTTTCAAAATCAATAAATAAACATATTTTTTATACAAATATCATTTAAAAATCAGTACAACCAGCGTTAATTTTTTTCACCTTTTTGACTTTGACAACAAAAGCTTTCTTCTAATTCAGATATTATTTTTTAGAATAATATTTTTTTTAGCTTTCACTTTAATGATGCTTCAGTAAAATTTTAGGCTTCTTAACGGTACCTCAGAAGAGTTATTTAGTAAAAGTAGGCAAAGAAAAACCGCCGAATTTAGAAAGTAACTTAAACCTTAAAAACAGGACAAATCATTGAATAGTCTTAAGACCTGATGGCTGATATTCGATAGGTGACCGCCCTTTTCCTACCAGAAGTCAAAACTATCAGATGTTTTCTCATCTCTTCTTGTGAGTTTGCTTTTCATTCGTTTTGTGTTGTCGTAATGCATTGTTTTAATTCAGTAATGTCTTCGTATTGCTTTTGATCTAGAGCTATTATTTTAAGAGTGACGTGTAGATTTGTTTACTTTAATAACATCAATGATACCCAAACAACCACTACATTTTGCTCGCTCACAGTTACGCAAAAATCCAAGTCGATAACATTCTCAAAAATAATTTTTCACAAAAAAAGAATAGTTCTAATAAGAAATTATGCAAGTTAAACCCATTACTTTAGTTGAAATTGTACAAGTAAACTTATCATCAAAGAAAAAGCAGACCCCATTATTAGAATCTGCTTTCCCCGTTAATGCAACATTATATTCAACACCGAAAATCATGAAAATTCAATAACTATGAATCTGCTTGCGGAACCTTTTATGCTTTTTTAGCTAATTTAAATTACTTATCTTTATGATAAAAGACCGTCAATAACATAGCCGTTATACTTGCAAGCAGCCCCCATATTCCAACTATTGCTTTTGTTTCTTGTTTGGACGTATTTGGAAGAATCAATTCATTGCGTTCAACTCGTGTTTGTACTTTATTGCTGCCAAACTGATCCACATTTTTTGAATCAGGAAGACTAGTTGTTTCATCATGCTCATTTTTAAGAGTTGTTTTCTGATAAGTAACCGTCTCGTTAACATCACTGTCATCACCATTTACCGTTTGGGCTGCGATTTCCGGCTTGTCTGCCGTGTAGCCCTTGATTACAGGACTCTTCACTGCTGCAAAGGTCTGATCTGCACTCCAAGGGCCAGTTGTCTGAACCCCGGTGACAGGGTCAGTCGTGACCGTACGGGTAAAGGTAACGGCCTGCGTGTAAGTCTCAGCCGCTTGCTTCTGATCTGCAAACTGATAATGAATCGTTTCATGAACAGTCTTACTTTGGGTTGTTGCAATAGGATCTGAATAAGTGTTCCACTGCCAAGTGCCGGGATGGGATTGTCCATCCATTAGCTGCGCCGCTGTTAATGTTTCCCCAGTATTTAAATTTATCCAATTAGCATGCGTTACGAGTTTACCATTCGCATTAAAAGTTGGATTGCCAACTGTTGGGTCTAATAGACCAGCCGAACTATCCAAGATGGTTTGGTTGCCCAAGACGAGTGTGTCAAGGCCATAGCTGGCTGAAATACTTTTACCTTCGTATTTTCCAACAACTTGTGAACCATAGTCTACACTTGCTAGAAAACCACTCTGACTTTTACCAACGGTATTAAAATTAGATAGGTCTAAACGATGATTTTTTAAAGTGTAACTAAATGCATTATTAAAATTTTGAACATTACTTGTATCAAAGCGACTAACGTCAATATTACCCAAATGAAATGATCCGTTAAACATGTACTCCATAGTAGTAACGGAGTGTGTGTCTAAATCCGAAAGACCATAAATTCGGTATAAGCCACGAATAAGAGGAAGAGAAGCCAAACCGTCTTGACCCTGATAAACTGTGCCATCAAACATATAAGACATATCCGTCACTTGACCGGTTGTTTTAGCAAATTCACCACCAACATTAAGTGACCCACCTAAAACAGTTTTTGCATCATTGTGGTCAGCTTCCTGTAACCATGAACGGCCTACAATATAGGCTGCGTATTCCCAAAACATGTGGCTCATATTAGTTGCTGAACTAACATTCCACTGAGATAAGTTCAAATTATTAAGTTGATGTGTTCGAGCAAAAGAAAATTGAAAATTCGTGACCTTAGAAACATCCCAATTTTCTAGCCCGGCTATGGTCTCAAGTTTGATATCAGCAGAGAATAGAAAACCCATATTGGTTACCTGACTAGTATCAACATTTTCGAGACCTGTAATTTTTGTTATATTTGAAAAATTAGCAAATGTACCCGAAGCATCCGGAGCTAGCGTTACGTTAGCATTAATGTTAATTGATTTTACACTGTCTTTATCAACTGGAAAACTATTAGCCGACAGTTGACCGTTACCATCGACAGTTAAAGCACCAGTTTCATGATTAAAGGTAGCATGAGCAGTTCCCCATGTTAGATTTGCAACATCAGTGGCAGTATCCGCCTGAGCTAATGAGTTAGTAAAAGGTAATGGTACAGTAGTATAAACTCCAGCCACAAAAACAGGAAGTACTAAAAAAGGAATTATTTTTTTATTAAGCATAAATGTCTCCTGTTAGATACTTTTATATCTATAACATAATAAATATAACACAAAAGTAATTTAATGTATATTAAACATCAAATAAATGACTAACATTTCAATATGATGCTTTTTAACCTTTAATTGTTCTTAGTATTCACAAACACCAGCACAGTTAAATTTTAACTTCAGTACTTTCTGATGAATCAACAATTCTATTGGAATGCCTCTGATAAATAAAAGAATCAAATGAATAATTTTTTCAAAAGTTGACAAATTTAAATGGTAATCTTCTACTATGTCATTAAAGTATTTCATATATTTTTTGTAAAGTAGCAGCTATAGTGATGGCAGTGTGTTTTTCTGGCAATCCAGATTGGATGTCTTATAGGTAATCAATCGATCACCCATCCATACAGATAAGAATATAATTCTCATGGTAATCAATAATTGACTTTTTGATAATTTTATTAAAATCATCAATGCTTGTTCGTTGCATTGGTCGTTCAATACTCAAAACAGTTCGATTCTTTCTCTGCTTTAAGTAACGACGAAAATGCCATGTATATTCCATTGATGAAATGATGTTTTGTAAATAGTCATCAAAAGGGCCTTCAGACCAATCCAGCACTAGCAACAAAATATTAAGGACAATAGCTACAATGGAAATCACATTGATGGCAAACATTGCTTTATCTAAATTATCGATAACAATTTTCACTCCACTGATTGAAATTGTTTCTAGTCCTTTCCTAAGTAACGTCATTACAGAGATTAGCGCTAACAGCATTACTGGTAACTTTAAGTTTTTGAATAGCAAGTCAATAACGACTAAATTATTCTTCTGGTTTCCTGTGTTCATGTTAAATGATTCCTTTCTTTATAAAATAGGTAGGGCATAACAATGGCAGTACCTGATAGGGTTGTTCATTATCAATTACTTGTATTAATCCAGTTCCCTTTCCAACGGGAATAACAATTCCTTCAGGGTCTATATCTGGAAACAAGAACTGAATTGTTTTTTTATTAATGTTCCCAATTTGAATCAATACATTTAACTGTTCACGGACAGAAACGGGAATTGAATTATAGTCAAAACGTTGGGACACTAGTAAAAGATGGACATTTGTGGCTCGACCAAGCAAGGCAATCTGCGAAAGTAAAGAGAAAAAAGCTTCTTTGATGTTTTTATTAACACCTTCCGACAAAGCTAAGACTTCATCAATCACGTTAGTATAGTGTTTAAACTGCTTATTTGCTTGGTTATACAACTCACGCTGCCGTTGGCTAATCATGTTTAAGGCTTCGCTTAAAGCTTCATTAACCTGAGATAAAAAGTCGGACTTTGACCTGTTTTTTTCAGGGTGAATCACCCTAACATTGTTATATCTTGCCCAACGACTAGGACTATCAAACTTAGGGTCAATGATGGTTAAGTCTGACAGCGGTTTTAACATAGTCAGTAGATAAGTCAGCATGTAACTCTTACCTGAGCCTGAATTTCCAGCAATCGCCATGGAAGTTACCTTATGATAATCAAGATTTAGATTGCTCATAATAGGAATAATGCCATTCTTTTTTTGTGCGGCAAACTATTCTAAATCCATAATCTTTAAACGCTGAGAGATTCCCCTTTTCATTGGGAAAAATAGCGCCCTTTTGACATGAATATCATCCTCATAAAGAGGAACAAAATAAGCACTATTCTATTTAATCAAAGTGTAATCTGGATATAGCGCTGCATTCGCTATCAAAAAAATCTTCTGATATAGTTCATCATCAACGATATAACCATCTGGTAAACGTGGGATAAACAAAAATCCACTTGGTATAATTTTGCAATCACAACTATTGGTGTAACTCGTTTCACCTTGCATAATTGTCCCTAAAGCCATGTTCAAACTCTGAAGCAAATATTGTTCCATATTTGTCATAAAAAATCCCTTTCATTGGTTCACATTAGCAACAATAAAAAAGAGGACCGATCCGGCCCCCGTGGGAAACAATGCATTTTTACCTCTTAAATATTCTTAATACCGTCAGCTTTGCAGAACACATTGTAATT